>PNEQ01035520.1:0-45443 GCA_003012365.1 Medauroidea extradentata | reverse complement strand
TACAAGAGGACTGCTGCGGCGGGCTGACAGGTGAAGAGGAGGTGCGCGACGGGAGTCGAACAGAAGACCTCAAGAGTGAAGACAGCGGTGCACTCGGGGTGCTGCGCAGCACATGGTGAGCCATCACCACTTCGGACTGATAAGGTTGTACATTGTCATTGTTAGAAATACTGTTTATTGGATATATGACTGAATTTTACTGTGATTTATAGTGTTTAGTTAATTGATGGTAGACTTTTCTTGTGCTTTAATTGTCAAAGTTAATTAACGTGTCTGTGACACAGGAGTAATTGTGTGCATAACTAATTGTGTTGTGAGAGTTCTAGTTGATTACTGTTTTGTGAATTTCATAGCTTTGTGAGCTATTAAATCCAGTACTTAATTTAACTCTTTTATTTGTAATTATAGACCTCTATCCCAAAGAACTCATGGGAATTGCCCACATATAAAGTTTGTGCTCTCAAACTTGTAACAATATATTTTTTTATTGCTACCTAATACTCATATCAAAATTTCGCTCCACAATTTTTACACTAATATGTCATCATTTGAAGCTGAATTTTTTTGTACTGAACGGATTTTTAGATTTCTTCACCCGAAGTACCGCGTTCTTGTCGTGAAAATTAGCTAAAATGAAGAATTTTTTTTTTTTGCTGATGAATGGTACATTATTTTTAGAAGCGTATCCACAGTATTGTGCATCGTGTGACTGCACATTGTCTCAAATTTTTTATAAAGCTTTTGGTTTAAAAATATTGGAGTTATTGGCGTCAGTCTAAAAAAAAACTAAGGAACAAACCCTTAAGGGCTTGGTCCCGAGTTTCTCGGCTTTCGAGAGAATATTTTTTTTTAATCCATACGAAAGTCGACATCGTAAAAGTGCTTCGTAACTTTGTTGCAAATTGGTTTTATTATGCTACGTAATTTTTCGAGACAAACTGTATGATGAATATAGCTAATTTATCAATTAAAAGGAAATTTCGTTAATTAACTAATTAGCAACTATTTTGCAGTCGTCTGACTCCACAAAATTAGAGTATGCAGTTTAAATCAGTCATAACAAAGTTACGAAGCGATTTTACGATATCGGCTCACATTTATGTTTTTAAAAATAACTGTCGTTAAATGCGAAGAAACTCGGGCCCATGCCCTGAATAAAAAAAACCACCTGCGTCTGTGCGTTTCAAACGCCATGTTTCTAGCGCTCGTGACTGAGCGAGGTGGCGCGACGATTGCACGTTGGACTCGCATTCAGGAGGACCCGGGTTCGATTATGTATGGTTTTCCGGATTCGCTCCAGACGAACGCTGGGATGGTTCCCTAACAAAATGGCCGACTTCCTCTACCAGCTCCTGTCATTGTACCAAGTTGTGTCACCGTCTCCAACGACCTCGCTGTCGACGAGACGTAAAGCCCTCTCACGTATAGCGCTCGTGTAGAATCGCTCTTATGCTTGTGTTGACGTGGCGTGGGTTAAGGCGGCCGCCTGGCTGGCACTTGAACTGTGTGCAGCGTGTTCGGAGTTACGTTTTTTTCTCGGAGACCAGTAAATGTGCGTCCCCAATGGTTATCTATGAAAAGAAAATACACTTCACACTACTTGTGAATGTGATTTTTGAAGACACCGCGCACATTGGAAGCTATGTATCGAAGCCCTTAAACTTGGCTGTAATCGGCTTTTTCACGCGGTTATTTCTCAAGATATATGTAACGGATTTGTTCGAAATTGAGGTCTACAAGTACATTGGACTTTGCTACAGTGACACGTTCAATAAAATGATGAACGTTACGGCAGGAACACTGCGCGCGCGTTTAAGACTTTGGCCGTAGAGGCGATATCACACTGCATGTGCCGGCCGAAGTCGCTCGTAACGCCTCATCGATTACCGCCTCACACACACTAACACACCTGTCACCAGGCGGCCGCCTTAAAGGCATGGTCTACCACAATTTTCATCACCATTTATTTATTTTTTATGTGTACCAGATATTTTTTTTTCTTATTTTAGACACAAAATGGGACTAAATTTGGCTCTTATGAAATGTTTTTATCTCTCATAGTTTTCGCGTAATGACTTGTTAAAGTCGTATTTTGTATGTTTCCGTTTTAACGACTACGCTAAAACCAACTGCTATACCAAACTCAAAAAATCACAGTGGATAAAGACACTGCAGGCTACAATGTCATGCTCATAAAAATAAAGAATAACAAAATTATTTGTATTTAAAAAAAAATGCTGTAACTGAAAATAAAATTTAAAAAAATACAATAATAAGACGAAATGGCAGTGATGTGCTCCTATTTACTGGCGGCAGTGGACAAGTCACACATTGTAACTCAATGATTTTAATCAAATACTTTCAAACAACACTTACAGTTACTAATGATAACATTGTGCTGCGCAGAGCACCAGCCTTGTTTAATTTGTTTCTCGAAGATGAGAAGACCATTTACACAGTAGTTATTTTTGCACGGAAAAATGTATACATATAGTAAGGGGATGTTCAGCATCCCTTTATCTCTATAATTACAATGTACCGTACTGGGTTTGACTGAGTAAAAACTTACGGGGTATGGGAAGATACGATGTCGAGTGGATGAATAGAATACTCAATCGCTAGTAAAATCTTTAAAAACTAATCAAAATTCTATGAGATTTATTGCCGAGTAGATATTTTATCAGCAGACCTTTATTTATACAGCACTATGTAGCAGTATGCTTAACTTTCGAGTAAAAAATAAAAAATGTTTCTAGAAAAATAACGCCTTGAAACCTCAAAATCTACAAAAATGGAAAACTGTCATTTTTATAATTTTTAATATGATAATATCCAGGTCTCTATGATAACCGAATTTCAAAAATGCTCGCGATTTGATTTGAAAATAATTTTACTATCCGAAAATCTCTGCGCAAGAGGGAAGGGGATGGGAAGGGATTTAAAAAAACCTTGTAACTGACTTGACTTTTTGTGTTTGATCTGTATTTTTCCATGCTATACAAATAAACCAATGTTCTTCTGAAATGTAAATGTGGGAAAATGGAGGAAAAAAATGAGCTAAAGTGGGAAAATAAAGAAGGGAAGGGGGCAAGAGATAACATTCTCCCATAAGGTTCACATAAGAAGGGGGGTGGCTGCCTCCCTTGCCCCGCTGTTGGCACGGCCCTGGATTTACTGAATTGTTTCGTCAAGTTAGTTTTCTCCAACCAGCTCCAATGAGCATTCTAGTTATAAAAATTTTGAGTTATTCATTCCACTGAAATGAATGTATTTTATTGAGGCTTTAGGCATAGCATTTATTACAGTTACACGGAAATTTTTACAAATGGAGGAAGACTAAAAATTGGCTGAAAGAGTGAACCAAGCATGACATTAAATGGTGACTTTACTGCAAACAGTCTATAATAACTTGGTGTAACCATTCCCCTGAAGAAAATAAAAATGTCTCCAGAGTTTTGAATGAGATTTTTTTGTTTTAATTTATAAAGTCATTATCATCACCGAACAAATTGTGTGCACCTTCAGGACAGTGGCCATATATTGTAGTTTTGGGGGGAAAAAAGGGGGAGGGATAAAGAATCAGTAATAGCAGCTGAAAATATCTGCTTGTTGCCTTCTGCCATTTAGAATTTATATAGAATATTTTTAACCTTGAGAATTAAAGAAGATAAATAAATTACTTTTCTTCTGTCAGCATCTACAGTCACTTATGTATACAAATTGCCAATTGGTACATACTGACTTTGGGGAGCATGACTCCTATCAAATGTCAAATTAAAAAAAAAAAATAGCATGTACATTATGTAATGCAATCTTTTACGTTAACTAAGTTTTTCTTTGAGTATGTGTGAGAGTGTACATGAGACTGCATGAGAGTACACTGGAGTGTGTGACAGTACATTGGAATACATGAGAGGGGGGAGATAACATCTAGGTATTTAGTGCTGGTGACAGGAGACATGATGTAAGGAGCAGAGCCAGAATCAAGGGGCGGGGGAAACGGGAGATCCCCTAGCAAACCTACCGACCAGTGGCAAAGTCCAGCACTACTCCCACATAGAAAAATCCTAGGACAGACCCTGCTAGGAATTAAAGATGGATTGCCTTGGTGGGAGGCGAGTGCTCTAACCACTGCAGCAACCAGGGCCCCTGAGTGTGTGCATGTGTATGTTTATTGCACCCTACTAAAATCAACATCATTAATAATTAATATTCTTTATATGACAGTCTTCAAATGTGCTCAGTTATGAACAGATTACGTATACTTTACTTTTGAAGACATTCACTTGCATGGCACTTATACTTACTAAACAGCTAATATATGCAGCCTAAATCACGAACACAAAATATTAAATAAAATTTGGTTAACTAAATATTTTCTTACCTTATGAATCTGCATGAGTAGGGTACTCAGTTCATGCTGTTCCCCTGGCAACCTACAAAGTTTGACTGCAGAAAGATGCCAGATGACAGGATTTGGTTCCTCTACCAATATACCCCATACACCAACCACTAAGCTCCACTCAGATTACAGGGCCACGGTGGCTGAATGGTCAGACCATTCGCTTCCCATCAAGGCGATCCGGGTTCGATTCCCAGCGGGTTTTCTCGGGGATCTCTCATTTCCCCCCTCCTTTCATTCTAGTGCTGCTCCATACTCACCTCATGTCACGCATCACTAGCGCTAAAGACATTGATGTTAAGCGCTGACCGAAATCTCTCACTCACTCCACTCAGATTACAGACTGTGTTGCTATGCGGCTAATGAATTCTGCTGCCAACAGCTGATCACTTCACCTACTAATGCTTCTGGTAATTTGCCAAACTTCATTGGCCAGTCTTAGTACAATTATAACCACACTGGGGCAGGCCAACGTGATGCCCTAGATTTACAACTTGTAAGACATTTCAGTAATTGACAAAAATTACAATCTGAGGCCATTTGTAACACTCCATATGAAACACTAGATGTCAAAAACAAAGAGTCACCCTAAAAATACTTTCTTAAATAATAATATAAATGCCAAATCCAAAAAATCTGCTTCTGTCATTTGTGCAAAAATTGTACAAGGTCAGCAAAATCTAGTATTTTTTTTTTAAATCCAATTAATAATTTTTTAAAGGACATTTTTTCAAAACAATTTAGTCTACATATTGCAATGCATTAACGATCTATAACGAGCCAATAGAAATTTTCTTAACCAAACATATTTTATTGATATTGAGTTCTTAGAATTTCAATTTATAACTACAAATTTCTAAACAATCTGTCTGTGATTTCCACAGTTTCACCAAGGAAGCTAGCACTAATAGGGTAAAAATTCAGTAGCAAAACACCATACAGTTCTCTTCTCAGTTAATAAAATAAAGCAAATTTATTAGTCACAGTTAATAAAAATCACAGTTAATAAACATGTAGGGGCCACATTGCGTACTGGCCTCCCACCATTGCACCCTGAGTTTTATTACTGGTGTAGCTATCCAGGTTTTTGTATTTTAGACATGTGATGGACACTGTTGTTCGCTAGAGGGTTTTCTTGGAGGACTCTTTCTTGCCCTGCCTTTCTGCACCATGCCTGATTCTATCTCACCTCGTCCAGTCTTCAGGCCCGTTGAGTAACAGGCAGGGTGACCCTACCTGAAGCAAAACACATCATGTGTATTTTCCTTTTCAGTTAATGAAAAATTAAAGCACAGAAAAGACATTTGTTAGTCATAATATATAGTTACAAGTTAACAGTTAAGATTTCATTAAACAGTGTAAAAACTGCAAATTTTTTAGAACACAATCAAAAAAACTCACCTTACCTTGTGTTGAATTTATAATTTTAACTTATTTCAATACTAGCACGTCCACAATTGGCCAGTTTGGTTTATAATTTAAGATGTATTATACTAACAGATACTGATGCGTATGTTTTAAATATGGCATTATTAATCCTAATTTTGCAATGTAATTTCCTATTATTTTCTTGCTACTTGATCAAATTTTATCCTCGTTAATTAAAAGCATAACTACGCTAGTGCCAAATTAGAAAAAAAACACTTCAAGACCACAAGATTCTACAAAAAAAGATTATATTTATTTATCACAGTAAGTTATCAACATACATTAGTTTTCTCCTCATAATACCCTAATTTCAACAATGAACACATTCTAAAATACTGATGAGACATTTGTATAAATCTATGTATTTATAAAGTGTAATATAAAAATTAAAAAGTTTAGATTTGGTACAAGTGCAAAGATATTGCCTACAGCTGTTTTCACTGGACGGATGAAGTGAAACTTTTACAAATTCTGTGAAGGACAAATATATGCAATAGTACTTATCTTCGTTTTGATTTTGGTAAGAGTCCCGTGTTAACAGCCACCTTTACATTCTGTATCTTCTTCATTAATATCTGAAAGTAAATAAAATTCCCTATACAAACTGCTATTTCTCTGATAAAAACTATGTACAAATAGGATGCTGAGAAACATACTGGTGTAAGCCAAGAACAATGTTTTCCTGAAAAAATCGAGAACCTCAAAAACTGCATTACAATTTACAACATTCAAATTATGGTAAGAAATTGAGTACATCATCAGATATCAGCTACTAAGCTTTCTTTTGAAAAATGTGAATACATAAATGACACATCTGAATAATTGTGACTTACACCACTACAATTATCAGTATCTCTTATGAAACAACTGCTGCACACAGCATACCTATACAAGACGTGCAAAGCTTTCAAAACTACTTTCTGTCACAGCTACTGTATAAACTACAAAAGCTGAAACAAACACAACTTTCTTGTACTGTAGTAATTTTATTAAAAAATTATTAACACTCTGTAAAGAGTAACTAACTTCCATGACAAAACAAACCTCAAAATAACAGTGACATATAATGTGTGACAAAAAGCATGAAGGCAAATTGTTTTCTACACATCATATCTTTGAAACTAATTTTGCAACTGCAAAGATGCAGTATTCCATTTTCTTGATTTTTATTTGAAACACTGAAGAAAAGTCTACAGAACCCAAAATAGGAATTGTCACGTTTTCCAAAAACATGCCCTATTCATTCAGGAAATACATAATAATATAATAAATAAAAACTTATAGTCAAATTTTTTAGACCTACAACTACAAATATAATTTACAACCATAATTACAAGTTCAGTTTACAGGAATAATTAGTATATTCAAGCACATCAGTTACATTCGGCTATAAAAATAATTGCTGAAAAAAAATCATATCTACAACTTACAAAAAAATTCAGACAGTTAAAATTTGAAACTGATTAAGAGTCGAGATGAACGTGGTGCCAAAAATTAGCAATACTAATTTGTACAGAAGAACTAACAATCAATACACATGCACAATCCACAAATTTCTGCATGCAGTCCAACATGAAAAATTTAACCCGTTGGCAGTTGAAAACTGCTACTATTATGCAGTACATCAAAAATCACAGGATGCAAAATAATACTTATCAAAGTCACCAAATGGCACGAAAGGATCCAAGTTAAAGAAACATCACATACACACTTTTACACAGCATTTGTTAAAGCAGCCCTGATTTTACTAACGAGTGGGAATTCAGTTATTTTTGTCACAGAAAAAATATTCTTCCTACGAGCTTCAAAATACTGCTGTCAGAGTATATTTTTAACCAACATAATAAATGTATGAAAAGCCCACAAAAGTTCTGGGATGGAGTGGATATACTCAGTCAGCGTGTAGCTGCAACGTCTTGAACACAAGGGAGGATGACAAGGTGAGTGTGAAGAAACTACTAGGAGGCAAGTATATCCAAAGGGAACCAACCAAGCAAAAATCATTAGGCTATAATGAAACCTCATTGATAAAACTTATTTAATACAGAGCTGTTAATTTTTCCTTTTGTAGTAACAAGAAACTTTAACGTAAATTTGTCAAATTTACCTAAATTATTCATTAATTTGTACACACAGTACTGTATTAAACTACAGTATCTGGTAAAAGAATTCATACGTACTAAGTGACAAGAACGTCTCATTTTCACAGAGTGAACATTTTAATTGTTAGAAGATTCTGTATACTGAAAACACCTGTTAAAACGGAAAATGCCAAGTTTCTTCCGGTTTATGTTAAAAAGTTTTTACTGTACTTAACTAAAAGTTCTCCCACACATGTTTTAGTGGAAACTTTTTCTGCAAATTTTATACACACATCACTAATAGGTACTACAGTATGTACTTTTCAAGATATACCTGACATTTTAGCCCTCTACCTATTTAGCAAGTGGGCCAAATGGAATTTGCATTTACATGTTCATCTGTAGGAACTACTAAGGCAATTTAAATATAAAATACACAACATTACATGTTACATTCACCACCATTGATAACACTGTAGTAGCCAATTACAAATGTCTTTTTCAACTATCATATTTAACTTTCCCGAAGATTAAAACGTGTACAGTACCACACAACCCATAGATAGAGGTTACAATGTCCTCTTTTATAGCATCTGCCTTTTCATTTACTTTATTATTGACACAGTGACAAGTTGCTGCAATTCGCAAAGAAAAATAAAGGACATGTTCTATCTTCTTTATCTCCCTCGCGATCCACCGTGCTTGATGAATTCTTGGAAATTATTATGATGTAAAAACAATAAAACTTCAGTCATCATGCTCACTAATCAGGATCGATAGCAGAGGGGACAAAAGTATATTTGAATTATTCTTTAGTTGTGGTTCTATAGGCCTACTATTATATATTTAATTAAGCGCACAATCAAATTAAAATGTAATGGATCAATTTTCATAATTTATTGCAGAATGTAAACATTTTGTTAATGACTGTCCCAGTAAGATTTTTGCATATCCAGACTATGTCTACTAGCAAGTTCAAATAATTGGAGAACTAACATATAATTATATAAATTTTAACTGTTTTAATACACAGTAATAACGAAAATATGTTGCAAACACACTTACCAAGTTGTCGTGTTCGATTCTCTGCTGCATCCTCCTGCGGTTTATGGCAGAACTAGACAGTCGAGGTTGGTTAGCGATTGCTGTTCCTGGCTTGTGATGTGGTCTCTTACTTTGGATTTTTTTCAGTAACAGACCGTTATCTCGCTCTATCTTTCTCACCTCGTCATTGGTAAACGTCATGCTCAGGCGACTACTGGCGCCAGACTTGTTTGAACCAGACGATGAGTTCGATATCACAGAGCTCCCAGACTTGTGCAGGTGTTTGACAGCATCGGCAAGCAGCTTCATCGAAGTCACCTGTTGCCTCTGGGTGGACTTCTCGCTGTAACCAATAGACGTCGTGTGCCTTGTCTCTGGGCAGTACTCCTCCTTCACGTATTTCAAAACAGAAGAGCAACTACTCAGCGTCCTGGGTGTCACGTCGGTGAGATCGGATGTTGTGTCAGAACTAGCAGACCCAAGAAATGGCGACGAGGAGTTGTGACAACCATCCTCCGTAGGATCCTCGGCAAGTGTTTGGAATGCAATGCAATTCATCAACTCCCTGTATTTCCCATTATCCCTGAGTGTACGTGGAGGGGAGTTACACTTTGCTTCTTTCTCTTGTATCGGTCGTTCACTCAAACTCTCACTTGTGGAACTATTTGTAGGTACATCACTTCTTGTCTCAATCAGATCTTGTAGGTTTATTTCCAGCTTGGTCTTGTTTGTATTGCGAATAGTATCATCGCTACTTAAGTTCTGGTCTTTTTCTTCTTTAATTATAGAATTATTTACTTCAATGATAGCTTTCGTAACAAACACATGTCTGCTTTGTGCAACAGACCTCTCAATTGAATCCTGAAAAATATGGTTTTCAGCATTAATACTATTTTCCTTCTCTGCAGCAACTATAAAATCTAACTTATCAGCACCATCTTCATGTAGGCTGTGAACCATTATCTCCTTATCAATTTGATCTTCACACCTGTCCATCTCGCTTGTTTCAACACTGTGTTCAAACTTGTCATCAGCCTCGAAGAAATCATAGTCAATATCACTATGGATTCCTTCATCCTGTTCAGCCACTTGAATATCTAAAGAAGTCATGATTGACTTTTTTTTTATAACCCACAAATAATTGCAAACATTTTATACAATAAGTTATAGTGAATATTATTTTGCATCACACATTCAATTTATTTACCTACTTTAACACGAAAAATGTTGAAACACATTTCTGCTGAGAAAAACTGCATTTAAATAACTAAGCATTAAAAACCTATTATCAAAAGATCTATTAAAACACAACTTTGGTGATCCTTCTAGCCAGCTGCAGACACCAAGTGACACAATTCTGTAGGAATAAACAAACCTCTGAAGCGTAGCAACTGCAATAAGAGGACACCAGTACTGTGGAGTCTTCTGGATTCTCCTTGCACAGTTACTGTTCCTGGAAGTGGGTTGTTTACCTGAGTATTGATTTTCCTGCAACGTAGGAGAGTTCAGACAAGCTCTAGTTTCCCCATGGAGAGAAATCAATACACAGCTTACAACCAGCACTAACGGAGAAAAACCTTCATAAAACAATATGAAAACAAGAAGCAGACAAAATACTGTAGCAAATTACCAAAATTTCTGTTCCAGTTCATTTCTTACACGCCAGCCCAACTACATTAGTTAACCTTAATTTCAGTAACAGTTTTGAAACTTGCCTGGATTATATTATATACTCAAAATAAGATGTGCAGTAATTAAATTGGATTGGAATTGTACTTACCCATAAACTTATTTCAGTGAAAATTTTGAAAATTAAGTTTTACACAGAACTTACTTAATGCCATAATACTATTTTTATAGTCACAATATGTAGTGCATAAAAACGAATAGTAACTTCACTAAAGTAGTAATTTTCTTGCTACGCAATGAGTGGTAGTACAATAATACAGAAAAATACTGTACGATCACAGGATAAGTTTTAACAAAGCCAAATTTATGGAACAACACAAGAAGGGAAGAATGAAATACTGCAGTAACAATTAACATCAATCTGCCAAAGTTCCAAAGAATGCAAAGTCATAAACACATTACAAAAAGAATATGTAAACAAAAGAAACAAACTACATCAGGAAACTGTTATGTTGCTGTTAGGCTGGAGATATTACAATGTCTGTAATTTCAATGTGCCGAAGCGTTAAGATGAATAAAAGGATGCACATCAGATACATACCACATTAGCATGTACATGCTAATAAGGTTAATTCTATTACAATGTGGAAAAATGTTTTCTTATGAGAGAGTCTGTCACAAGGAATATTTCTGTAGCTATTTGTGAAACTTTAGTAAAATTAATTTTAACTAGGTGTGGTAAAAAGAGAGGTCATTTAATGTAATTTTAAAGTGAATACCAAACCAATTTTGACTTTCAAATTAACAACTTTATGTAACTTAAAATTCAGGAAAGCTCTGTGAATGGTCAGTTCACACCTCTTACTGATACCAGAGTTTTGTTGGCAGAAATTTTCCCCGTGCCAAACTCTCCCATAAAAAACACATTTCTCCAATCTGTAGTACAATTAACCATAATACAACCAACTCAACTGGCAGGTAACACTTTCCTATTACTGGTATTCTATCTATGGTTAGAGGTACGTCAATTTCGCGGATTCATCTGGCAGCAGCCTAGACGCGTTTCGTAACAGCCGCCAGTAAGTCACAGACATGACAATGAAGTATACGAACCTGACATGGAATGTATCTGCAACATTTACGTACCTCTATCTATGGTACTTCCAGCGGTGACCACATCACTTTATTTGTGAGAAGTATAGTTTCAACTCCAACACATGTTTCCTTCATAGTGTCTTTTGAAACAGATAAGACACTTTCCCAGACACAGCAGTAAACAAGTTGTTTTAGCCATTTTGAGGGACCCTTAAAAAAATACTAATAAGCATACCGTACTCAATTTAACTTATAGCAATAGTCTTAACTGTTGCGTTACGCAAAGTGCAGCTCAACTAGCAACACAGGTAGGCCCTCATAAATGCTTACTGTAAGACGTTAAAACTGAAACTGAAAACTGTTGCACTACACTTAAAATAAAATTAATTCAACTGAAGCTCTGTAGACTGGCAGCCGAAACAGACTGTGCCTGAAGACCTATATGTTTCGCGACACCACAGGATGCTAGGTACTGGATTACTACTGCAACTCTCTTCTACATCAATACATTTTTAAGAGAAAGAAAAATCTTTGTGAACAATGGATGAAGTGAGCACTGCTCGACACTTATAATTAAAAAAAAAAATTTATTTATTGGGACTATAGAAAACAAATTTTGAGAGTTATGGAACGTAGACACTAGTTTTTAGTTACGCGGAAGCTTTTGTATTTAAAAAGGTAAAGATACAGACATAATGGCTCAGCTGAAATTGTAAGCAGTGCTCAGTTTATTCTGAACAGCCTATAGCAATTAACTAGTGAATCTATTTACAAGCTCATTTTTATATACCGGTACTAGCTAGATTCAAATTTAGGCCAAATGAAGTACATAAAACAAAGTGCAGCTGAACTGAAGTTGCCACAGTAATACTAAATAATGTTTCAATCAAAGAAAAAACATAAAGGAATCACAGCATTCCTTGGTGTTAGCAATTTTTTTTGTAGGAACAATGTCCCCATTAACTAATCAGTACATGACAAAAAATTCTGAAACCCATCACTGAATTTAATAATTTTTTTTTCAAAGTGACTTTAACATCAATAATTCTGATTTCACAGCAATTTTTCTTAAATGTAAGCTGATGTAGTGCGAGTTAATGTATCATTAGTTCTGAAAAACTGTTATAGTGATCCTACATTTAAAGGAAAACCAAACATTAAAATAGCTCCAAGGTAACTGTCTGCCTGGTGCTTGTATTATTATTGCAGTATGTCTGAAATAAATTTTTTAAATGAAAACTAGGTATAGGTTGTTCACTGTTGACTGAGAACTCACCAGAACTTGTAATTAATTGAAAATATGTTTTATTGGACCAATATACGTTAACTTTTGAGTGTGTTGAAACATTTACACTGGTTGTTAGTCACATGGAAGTTTTCATACTAAAAGTAGTAAACATGGCTGCAAAACAGCTGAAAGAAAACTTTATGCAGTGCTCACTTTATCGTGAATGGCCTATATTGCTGTACACCCAATAACTACAAAAAGAAAATTCATTCCGTATGATAACACATTTGTATTACCGAAAATAAATGTTTGTTTCACATTTAGTACTGCACAAGGAACAAACGTTCTGGTTGAAACAAGCAATTGTTACATGGGAACTTGTATCTTCCAATGTATTCATGTCAGCCGAGCGTCTCTATTCAATCACCACGCCCAACCTTAAAGACTAAAACTGAAAATACTATCAGAATGATTTGGAAAATTTAAATAGAAGACTATTGCTACTTAACATACAACTATAAATTAACATGGTACGGAACATAAATCAACACATTCCATAAATCTAAGTTACAGAATTTCACAAGATTAACCTGAAAAAACATCACTCTGAAAAAATGTTTTACTGTAAAATTATCAAATACACAGCATTTTATGGTATTACTTCCTCCTCCCCCTCCCCACATATCTATTTCTAAATTCTGTAATTTCACACAATATTAATGGCGTTAATTTATGTTCCATACCCCCGAGCTACAAGGGTAATTATTTTTAGTATTGTAACTGATCCCGTTCACTCACCTGAAACATGCATATTTTATCAAAGACTACGGAAACGGAGGGTGATGCATGCTTCTGCGAGCAGTACATTCACCTGCGCATTAACCTGCATGGTATCTGTCGCAAATTTTACTTTTCTGCTCACTTATTATTTTGTTCAGATACTTCCAAAAAGCGTAACACTATAATCTCTTCTTAAAACAGCCACCTGCTCATCTGCTATTAATGTGCATAGTAGCCATTTGTCTGTATTGTTTTGTACAGTGTAGAGTTTACACTGTCATGCAGTACAGTACTTTAATAAGCGCACACACAAACTACCTATAGTGTCATTTCTCACGATAGGTTATTTTGATGATCTTGTTATGACATACAACTAGCATTGGGCATTATTTGGCTACTGTTCTATATTCAGTAATGTCTATCAATGTTTTCCTAAAAATTTTTACTTCTCAGAAGACAACACACAATGCGTTTCAAACCATGCACCAAAAGAATGACCAATTCCAAGATGATTATTGATAGACCTTTTATGAGACTCAAAATGAATATTTTCACCAATCACTTAAAATTTATCACCGGTAATTACCTATGAAACTTTCACATCCTTTACAAGGGTCTAACTTTTTTTTGAGTCTTTCATAATATTTATATCCTCTTGTACACATAACATTAGTCTAAGAATTTTTGTAATTCCAACATTAAGTCATGTATTTTTTTTTTTTTTAATTGATTGGTGTGATATGCTGGAGTGTCCACAAATAATGGAGTGTAATGCTTTTTAATGCGTGCTTTTAAAAATTAATTTAGCATTTCACTTAACTTGGTTATACAGTATACTACATGGTCACATTGACACAACTTGTTCAGTTGCAAACACATTCTCCCCAATCATTTATTCCTTGCACTACTAAGTTATTGACAGTTCGGGATGAAGTGAGTACTCGAAAAAGTTCTGCTTAGCTTCTATTTCAAGCCAGTTTGTACCTTTCCGCTGCATGTAAACAAACATTGCTATGTGCTTTTGTTTACATACACTTGTACAATGTTTATATATAAATTACACTGCTACAAAAAAAATTATCAACAGTATTTACCTACTAAATAAATATACTAGTTTAGAATAGTCGGCCCACCTCATCCACGGACTTCACATTTTTGCGGTTTTCACCAACTGCAGTTGGGAAATCAGGGAAAAAACTTGGATAGGAGCGTAAACCCAGTATACACTGCTATCTTTCTTGATCAAGAAGGTGATCACGAAAATGTGAACAAGAAAGTGTACACCCCCTTCTATACAAACTTCATGAACTTGCCTTACACACGGTAGCACCTGCATGCCAGCTTGAGTGTGCCCAAAAAAAAAAAAAAAAAAAAAAAAGTTTGGAAACATCAGGCCCATTTTTATTATTATGTTCTAATTTTTTGATTTTTCTTACTGTCATAATTGACAAAGCTATGGAATTTGTAATTTTAAATTATAAAAAACATCAGTTATATACAGGATAGAAACTGATAAATAAAATTTTTGTGACTATACAAGGCTTCAATTTGTGTTCTACTCTCAACCACTATTTCGAATAAGTTAACGTACGTAAATGAGCCAAATGAAAACATAAACGACTTGCATGAGAAGGTGCATGAAATTTAGAACAGCCTCTAAATAATTCTAGCTAGAATGCAAGATGCATGCACACTACTTGCACACAAGTTGGCCAGTCACACGAGGCAAGTCTCCCTTAACAAGAAGATGTACACCTTCTTGTTCAAGAAAGATAACCGTGTGTACTGGGCTTTACTCCAATCACATCAATCTTGCTCACTGCTTGCTAACCACACACTTCCAAAACAAAATGATTTGATACCTCCCACAGCGTCCGCTTTCTACCAGAGTCGCCTGCACGCAAACCACTTTTACATACACACAAGTGTGTTTAATTAAATTGTCTTGTTTAGCCACTTCTCGTCCGCCCACTTCAACCACAAGCATGTAGGACACTGCCTTGAAGTACATGAACTGTGAGCAGTTATGCACGATTCTGTAGCCCGCAGCATAGTGTCTCCTAAAAAGAAAGGTTGGAGGGATTCTTCTACACTGAAGCGAGATCGTGAAGTTCTTAGTTTGAGTGACAAAATACATATCCAACATTTGCGTACTAAAAGGCAACATGTCTGTTGCAGAAGTAGGCCACATACATAATACGGAACAAATGAGCAGCATTCGCATGATACGAAATAAAGGACAAAGAAATAAGATCAAGTGTTAGTACTGCACCAAAATTTAATGGTGGCAAATTAACAGAAAAACAGCTACAACTTTGTCCTATTATCCATGTTTACAGTGGTGTAAAATTTTTCATTGACTTGTGCTATACTTCAGTGTAATCAGTAACGCCTTATTGAAAATGAAACTGCTAAAATATCTAAATATGGTGAAACTACTTTATGTTTATGTTAATAATTCTTTTCCTTTCTGTAATTTGTATGCATGTCATAAGCAAGAAGTATTTATTTACAGCCAATTGCAAAATATTCATGCCTATGTAGTAGTAGTGGTGCTTGTTCCACTGTTATTTTACATGTTTGGTTGACAAAGATAAAGTATGCATTACACATGAGAAATAGTGTTTTCAAATGTAATTTTATCAATGTCTGTGGAGACACTCCCTCACAGCTCAGGGAACATCCTTGGCAGTGACTGAACGATGGAGAGATGACCGACCACCTGGCTCACCGCGCGCTGTTGCCAAACCACCACGGACCCGCAGTGTCGTTGCTGCTGTATCAAACATGCGCCGCACTGCACACGTTACTTGTAATTTTTACGATATTTTAAAGTTATGGGCACTTTATGAATGTATTGGCGATTTGTACCACACAAATGTAGTAGTATTAACTAAACGTGTGCACAGAATGTAGCATAGACCAGTAGGTTAACCAATTAAATATGTAAACATACTGGTTAACCTAGCGGCCTATGCTTTATTCCAAATGTAGTAGTATTTGAGGTTGAGGGTAAAAAAATTTTAAAACTTGCATATGGTGATTTAAGATTCGTAGATTTTCTGGAACGAAATACTGTGGATAAGGCGGGCCGACTGTAAGTGCTACAGAAGGAGTAGTAGTCTTAGTTATTATAAATACTTGCTTGTTAACGTCTATATAATATGGGTTTCTGTGCGTCATCTCTAATTTATGGAAGACACACACTATAGCCATTCCAAATCATGTAAATGCGTGCTTATTAGAGCCTATATTCAAATTTAAAACTCAAAACCTTCACTAAGACACAACAACACAACATAACATTTAAGAATTCACATTCAGATCAGTTTTACTGTAATGCTTGACGCAGCCGCACTTGCAGCAAACAGAAATAATAAATAAAGTTGTTTCTTAATGTGTGCAACAGAAAAGAAAAGTTAATTGTACCCTAATTATAGTATTCCAAGTACAAACGTTAGCAATCGCAAAACATAACAATTGACAGAACACAAATATCTTCACTTCATTCCGCAAAAGTTTTCATAAATAGTCACTTATAATACATTTGAGAATATTACAAGAAACCATGTTAATTGCACAAGAAAAAAAAACTTCTCTGCAAACAATTTTTAGCCCCGAGCAAATGTGTGCTATCTGTGAATTTTAATCTACAGTGCACGTAGCCTGGAGCACTGCCTGAAGCAGGTGCAGTTTATAAATGTCTAATGATCCAGTCGCATAAAAGTTTGTAAGTCTATGAGTTACAGAGAGTGATTTCAGTATTACTGAATTTTAATAAAAAAAATACACTGAACTACATTTGGTAATTCGCTGTTAGCCATACACTGAATAATGCATCAGATGTTAATGTTGAATTATTTGCAGTAACGGTTAGTAGTCTATTTCTTTTCAAAGGTTCAAGCTTTAGTGCTTACTTTATCCTGAACGGCCTATAAATATGTTATCGACATACTGTAGTGTATTACTTACACTGTCAATTAACTGACACTGTCAATGGATCAGGATAGGCTATTACAGAACAAGTACATGAACAACCAAGTGTTCTACAAAGGAATGCAAAACTTATTGAGTATCTTGCAATGCGTAAAGATATAATTTCTCACCAGTTATGCTTTCAAATTTGCATTATGTAATGCTGCACTGATAAATTTACAGTAACCAACAAAATAAATTTCAACAAAATTTTTAACTCCGAGCACAAATAAGAAATGCTAACACTTGTGGTTCAATGTAACAGCCCTGTTTATATACCATTCAAGGGAAGGTCACGAGATGCGCAAACAATTATATTAAATATATTTCACGTAACTAATTTTCAAGTAATAAAACTTTATAAAACTATATACACAACATTATAAAAGACACAAACTCAAAGCACAATTATACATAATTACAGTGCAGAGTATACATTGCTAGGAATCACATTTTTATTTAAAACTAGGGATTAACTGAGCAGTTAGCAGTTATATGAGAAATACTGTTGGCACAAATTTTTATGAGAAACACACACAATACAACTAACTTTTAGTCTGTTAAAAATAATAAAATAAGAGTGCACAAGGGTGTTTCCAATTTCTACTTGTCCACAATGTGATTATAAAGGGTCACTTTTACAAATCCATACCTAAAGTGTTTATTCTCGTCAATAAAAACTTTATGATGAACCACATTTGCATAAGAGCATTAACACAAAGCTGGTGAATAAATAATTCAATCTTCAGGTAAATAAAAGAATGATAAAAACCACAAAATTAAAGAAATTTCTTAACATCAAATAACAGCACTTAAAAGCTTACAATACCACTATATGAATAGCGTGATTTCATAAATTGCCCTCTGTTAACTACTATCAGTATGAAGTAGGGGATGCCAATCCACTTATAACCAACTACACACGTAAAAACAATAAACATGTGAAAACTACAGTAGCTTTCACTTAAAAGTATACGTGTTTACAACCCCAATTCCCTAAGTCTAGGATTAAACTGTGTAGTAGTGTGATTTATGTAAAAACAATAAACATGTGAAAACTACAGTAGCTTTCACTTAAAAGTATACATGTTTACAACCCCAATTCCCTAAGTCTAGGATTAAACTGTGTAGTAGTGTGATTTACAATTATCATCCCAGGAAATGTTTCAGAAAAAACTAGAAAACCATGTATGTTAATTATAAAGCCTGGGCATTTTTACTGCAGTGCAACATGTTTTAAATAAGTTTTTTTAAATAGAGGCATTAAATGTGTTCTCAAAATGGTTACCCATGAAAAAAAAACCTTTACAATTTTGACAGAATGGTACTTGCAACACACAATGTCTGCCATGAATACTACAGTAATTTAAAGCCCTTCGAAAAGAAAAAAAGATCCGAAACTGTTTTTTAAGACTGCTGTATCTTGGACCTAGCTTTAACTTATGTATTACACAAAATTATAGCTTAAAAATTATCACTAAATTAATAACTTTTGATCAAACTCTTTCCATGCTAATCCAGTTGAAACTGGTTGCTGATTATGGATTACTTTAGCAGACAAAGGGGGAGAGCAAGTGAGAAACAAAAAAATTCCAAGTTACAAAAAAAATTCAGTGACCAATAACTAAAGATACTACTATAAATTATTTTACACCACATGAACCCTACCTACATATTTTGAAGTACTGTATTCATTACAGTCTGGAAAAATTGTTACAGTAGTTAAAATTTGAACCTTCAAATACAGTATTGGTAAATGTGCTACATTCTTTGTACATTCTAAATATGCAAGTAATTTTGTATGAAAATGTACCAGTGACCCTCAGCCAATACATATTGCATTGAATTTTGCAGTTATGAGCACCAACAGAAATTATTTTTACACAACCAAGATATTTAATTGTTTTACTTCTTGATTTAATGACACTTCAACAAATAGCACTCAAATCCAAAAACTCATAGGGTTTGCCAAACCTTTAAATTTATTTTCATCATAAACACGTGACCTCTAAACTGCCTTAGATTGACAGATTTAAATGCTTACTGCAAATGTGCCTATAAAATAACGTGCCAAAATTAAACTCCCTTCTTGATAGCTACGCATCTCAGCATCACTTTGCGAACACAATGCACAATTGTTCATTATTTAGGTACATACATAATAAAGTCTTTTATTTCTAACATAAACAATACATAACAAATTTATGTTATAAGTCAAGCAATAGTCCTCTTTCAGCTTGGATTCACATATACAGCCAAATTTGATGTATAGAGTGTTCAATAAATAACCAATACTAAATACAACTCAGTAATTTATTCACTTAATTTTTTTAACTTATCAATTCCATATTTCTAACAGAGCTATTAAGTTTCAGTACCATTTTTCTTCTCCAGCAAAAATATTTTTTTACTAAACTTGAACAGCACTCACACAACACAAATTACTAGTCTGCTAAAACTGGACAGCAAAATATCACAAGAGAAAAACCTCAAAGAACACAGAGCATTTTCACTCGCATATAGCCGGCATACAAATCTCAAAAGAAACCACCACTTTACTGCACCTCAATTCCGATGGCCAAAATTATAAAACTAAAAGTGTGAGTTGTAGCACCCTTTTCCATACAGACACAAACCAGCCAAAATATGTTTTAATGTTTTTGTAAAGCTGGAGAATTAACCAAGCTACAGATAATTTTGAAGTACCGTACAATAAATTCCTGACAAACTCCCTTCATTAATCTACACTTTGGGACAATCCATATTACTTTACATAAAGAAATGTTTAGATTATTTAGTCCAATATACACAAAATTTTTGTCGGGCTGACTGACTGGAACTGGTGGAATATACTGAAAAGACAAGAAAGGAGGGAAGAGAGATTGAGCAAGAGAAGAAAGGTAACATATCATTGAGCTATTTATCTGAATTTTACTTCCGTACAGAACTGGAAATTTTAACATGTATTTACCCGAAAATAAGACTAGTACTTTGAACATAAGCCGACCCATCTCTTTTCACTTGGGTCTAAAAAACTTAAAATGCCAGAAAATTTTTTAGTAATTAGTATTGAAACGTAAGTTTTGTTATATTCTGTTGGTTAAATAGATTAAACGAGATTTTCAACCATCAGACATGGTAGAAATTGGATTAAGACTATCAATTGAAAATAATTTATTACTTACATAAACCAAAACCAAATATACACAATGCACTGGAACGAGGACTTGGTAATTTGAAATGGCAACTTTTAAGTATCATAGGTAAACCTTTATTTTCTACATGTTCTTACATTTTGTTACACAGTACATGCGTGAAATGCTAAACAAATATATTTGTAATGAAAATACATTATTGTAGGCATATGCCTCGAAAATTAGACAACCCCCGTTTTTTTGGAAGTAAAATTTGGAATAAGACATAGTCTTATACTCAGGTAAATACGGTATGTAGTTAAAAACATGTTGCAGACATGGGTGAATATTTAAGTACTGTGTATCAGATTACTATTAGTCTTTCAGCTTGGTACTTATGTTCCAATCACTTGTCCACTAGCTGCTGTTCACTTGAACAATGAACAAATAGACTGGGATTGAGTTTATATAGGATAGTCAATTCAAACATGCAGGTCATTGAACTTGTGAAATTTTCCTATCCCTAATAATGCCTACCGCAAAAAAAATTTATAACACTGGTGTTTCAGTCAAATCAGTGTGTGGTGAACATAATACAGGAAACACTGTGTATGACATACACAAAAACTCAACAAAATTTTCTGTGACCACAGGCAATTCATTATTTCTCTCAGACAAATTACCTAAGTCTTACATGCTTCTTTTTGTTACTGTATAGCTGTATTCAGAAAGAATTAGGTAGTTACTGTAATAAATAGTACAGTGATGTGAGCTGATCTAAAGGTCATACAAGTAACTGCATGAGTACACATGTAGGCACATACTAGAGCCCTTCAGACACTTTGAAACAGATTTAAGAAACAAGATTTATCCAATTTTGGATTCCCACAACCACACTTTTCTTAAATCAAACTGTAAATATAAATAACAGTCAGTTACAATTCACACTGCCTGTACCTCACAGTGCACAGTGTCTTCTGACCATTGTAAAATGGTTTTATGAAGACAACAGGTATATACGTGATTATTAACACAATAATAGTGATGGCGGATGCACTGTGCTTAGTTTTGTGTTGCTGCATCTCATTCAGTGAATGTCAATACAAACCAAATAAAATAAGTAAATTATTGACATATTCTCTTGTTATACTGTTATTTTATAACATGTGATCTTTAGAACTAAACCAAGTCCCATCTACTTCGGATCAATAGGAGAAGTTTGGCCAGCTAATTTTATTATGAATCACTTCCATCTGAGTGCAGTGCCAGAATGAAAGGTCACAAAAAATAGAGGACCCCCGAAAAAACATGCCAACTAATGGTATTGTTCGGTATTATTCCTCGAAAGTTCAGGATAACACTGCAGCGAACTTGACCAGGATAGCCTAGTTGGAGGCAAGCCCCCTAGCCGCTCAACCAACTGCAGTCCAAAATCACTGCTGATACGTCACAAAAAATCACTTTAAATGTAAGCATAAAAAATAACCGATACCTGCATGGTCGTGCATTACTGGGGAAAAAAAAAAAGATCCAGTATATGGTACCCATTCCATATATTATACTGCTTTTAACCTGCTGTCTGAATTCCACAAATTTCCTGAATGAAATCAGGAGTAAGTTTAGCATTTTGCCTGAGTTCTTCTTCAACACATCTTGCATTGATGAGAAAATTGTTAACGATATGAATAAAAAATACAAATGTATAGCAAAAGATCTCAAAACTCATCTTGAAAAACATATAAGCCATAATTTTAAATAAATCTTTAACTATACTGTGAATTTCTATAATTTTAAATAGTTACTAATCATGACTAAAATCCCTTATTTTCTGCCATTAATTCTGTGCTACTGTCTTTGCACCAAACAAAGTTTATACTTTAAGTCATACTTAGCCAAAAAAAATACAACGGTAAATTTCATAGTCTATGTTACGACTACGGTACTAACGTTCATCATAATACCATCAAATAGTACACAAAACAAACCTTTATCATTATGTGGCCCCTGAGCAAATTTTTGAAGATCACTAGTATTACTATGTATGTAAATGAATCAAAGAGATTGCATGGGCAAATGGACCTGTGATAAAGAAGTGAAAGTTGACCACTTTGCCTCATACCGCTTAATATGCCCAGATGTAAACAATACTTTGTTTTGAACTCAATCAGTGTCTAACTCTTTACGCAAAAAATACAGTCAGAGAAGGAACAAAGGCCGTGATCTGTGCCCCCACGTTTTGAACCCCAGAAATGGAGGCAAGGATGTGGAAAAAACACAGTAGTGTTGAAGCCATGTGAAGCACTGCCCCCTTCCCTTGCCATGTGTACTCTGTGGCAGTTGCGAGCACAAAATTTGCCAGTCTCTTACAGTCAGTCATTTATTTGTAACTGCCCCAGTCTGTGCATGGAACATGAGATCAGTTTTGGAGATCAGTTGTAGGAAACGTCATGAAATGACTACATGGGAACTGTACATGTGTACTGTTCTTAGATAAAATGAGAATCTATGTAATAAGTAACAGTTTACCTATTCAAGTTCCATTTTCTTTATCTGTAATTCACACCAAACTGCAGACGAGATCTAAATATCGGACAAATGTTATTACTGTACATATCCGTACTGTAAATGCACCTTAAAATATGAATATTGGAATCACTGTACTTGTGCCAAAGAAAAGAGAAAAAAATTGAAGGTGATACTAAGCTGAAAACCATAACAGACTGTAACAGGAGCTTATACAATACAGCAGAACTCCAACGTAATGAATTCTCACAGTTTCCAGAACCACAGTCTTAAAATGAAGGGAAGTCGTAACTGATCATTTGAAAATTTTTGGGCAGATTTTGATCTACCTTGTACCCCCATACATCAATAAGTGCCATTTTTTTTACATAATGTTTATATTCTATCATCTTGGGGGTAAATATAATACAACTTTTAAAATCATATACGTACATACAAATTATTTCAACACACAAATTCCATAATAAAAAAATTACACTCGACAAGCCCATGTTTTTACCACACCTGTTTCCAAAAAATGTTTAAAAAGCTTTTCGGTAGTTCAAGGTTTTTATGCATTGCATCTATGTTTAATCATGAAACAAAAATAAAAATGCGTAGATATAAAAATATTTTAATATTTACGATTGAAATTATGCTCTTGAAGCATAAATAACATCCTCTGCGCATAACTTCACGTGCAGCAAAGTGCCGATGTGGAAAACTGTGACTGACGCAACCGCCTAAATGCTTCTTTTCCAATCTTTCATATCCTGACAGCTGAACAAGCATCTATACATGCAGGAATACAGGGCAGAGTCAAAACTTATTGTCTAGCGCTGACAGTATTTAGGGATGGTATCTATTTCAGCAGTGTTACATACAATAAAGCATCAGTTAAGAAATACACAACACATATTAATCAACAAAAGTATAACTCAATTATTTTTTAGCAGATTGTCCTCAATTTTCAACATTTAGTGACCCAAATTTTCTTAAAAGGGGATTGTATGAGTGGACATAATAAATACGCATGTAACAGTGGAGCCTTACTGTACAAAAAATATAATTGGAATGTCAGGCTTTTTAACCGTATTAACAGTGTGTATCAGACAATACAATTATGAATTTTTTGGTGTAGTTGTGTTTTTCACATCTGACAAAGAAATAAGTGTGTCCTAAGCACATTGATGTGACGATCCAATGTACGTGTAGATGGCTTTGGCAGCCAGGTTAATCAATTAAGTACATAGAGGTTCAGGTACTTGCAGGCTGGTACTTCTTGCTAATGACACACACACAAAAGGACAAACACATTGTTGCATGAGAGCACAGTTGTGCAACAATCTATTTGTCCTTTCGTGTGTCATTATCAAGACGTACTAGTCTGTGAGTACCTCAACCCCCTCTCTATTTACTTAAGGTCATGCTCTCTTGTTGCTACTTTTTAGTGATAAGTAGAACCCTGATATAATGACCGAAAAACATATTTACATTATAAATGGGAAAACATTATAACAGGGTAGTTTTCTATTACCAAGGAGCTTTAGGGACCAAATGAAGGTAGTGTTATAACCAGGAAAACGTTATACATGGGAACACTATAACAGGGTTCTACTGTAATGTTTTACGCCTAAACAAGAACAGATATAATAAATCTGTTTGGCAGTTTTGTTTAAAATAGTCTTCTCCATGTTGGTTAATTTTTTCAAGGTAGTAAATACTATGGTTCTAGCTGATTATATAATTAACAAAATACTGGTTAGGTAGTTGGCATTTTTACAAACCCATATAATTTTTTACAAGTTAGCTATCACAGGAAAAACCATTTTAAACAAAACTGCCAAACAGATTTTCAATATTGCTTCTCATTTAAGCATAAAAAAAAAAATTATCGCAAAAACAGCACAAACAAAAGAGCATAGTCTCGCTCGTTAGTACTGCAGAGGTTTCAAAAATATTATTTTTAACGCAAATTAATATGTGCATAAAAAATTCATTCTGGCAGTTTTAACACTTATACATCATCGTTTGCATCTGAGTTTTTCTGTTGCAATACACCAAATGAATTTTTAGATTTTTTCCCCTGAAATAGCACATATGTATTTTGTTGTCAAAATAAGCTAAAATTAAGCAAAATAATTTTTTGCTAGCAAACGGTACACTATTTTTAAAAATGCTCATGGCAAAATTGTGTATCGTATGACTGTACACATTCTCAAATTTTTCAAAGCACTTGGTTAAAAAACATTTACGTTACTTGCAATCGTTTGATGTAAATTAAAGATCATGGCCTTAACTGACAATCCAATAAGAGCAGGGTACGGAACACCGTCATGCAGGAAACAGCATACAGCGCGCCATTTATATTTGTACTCGGTTAACAAATTTTCATTTAAATAACCGTTATTTTTTCTGGCTAGAAACAATATTTACTAAAATTATTTAAAAAGTTTTATTACAAAATGTAGATAGGAGTGTACAAGTACTTACAGAGCTGTACTGCATGTAGAGGAACAAATAATACACTTAAGGACAACACACATTTTGCGCAGATGCGCGGTCGCGACGTTTCTCTGGCTAAGCCAGCTTCATCGGGCGGTGAGCGATAGTACACCGCAGTATGTCTGATTTTATGAAGGTTGTAACCTTGGAACTACTCCAAATCACAGGCAACATTTCTAGATGTAGAGCTCACCCTGCAAAATGGCAAAATTGAAACCACTGTTCACACCAAACCGACCAACCATCTTCAGTACCTCCATTTTGACAGTTACCATCCTTTCTACTGCAAAAAATCTCTTCCATACAGCCAAGCAACCAGAGCCAAGTGCATATGTTCAACTGAAAATGATCTCAACAGACAATGCGACCAGATAGCCAAAGCATTTATTGATAGAGGATACCTCAAACCCCTAGTGGACAAGCAGATCCAGCGAGCCATCTCAAACAGGAAATCCCAAACAAGAGATAACCAGGACATCCCTCCGATAGTGCCCTACCATGAAATACCTCAACAAGCTCAAGACCATCCTCAACTGTGGCCACAAAATCCTCGCCTCCTCACCCTTGACTCATAACCTGTTCTCCAAACCTTCAAGACTGGTGTTCAGACGGCCCCCTAACCTCCGCAATCAACTGGTGCGCCCTAAACTACCATCCAGCCCTGGGCCCAACACATTCAGCAAACCCAGAGGCTCTCACCCCTGCAATAGCCCCAGATGCAGCACATGTGCAATACATCAACCTTCCACATCCTTCCATAGCAGGCTTACCAACCATACCTACCCAATCCAGGGCAACTATAACTGTGCAACCCAAAACCTGATATACCAACTGCAGTGCACTCAGTGTGATGCATAGTACATTGGCCTCACAACAAACACACTAAGGCAGAGGGTGAATGGTCACAGGGCCGATACCAAACAAGCCATAGCCGGTTCCAGTTCAAACATTCAGGACAAACCAGTGGCTGCCCATGCAGCTTCCCACAAACTCACCTTCGACTCCTGTTTCAACACCAGAGTGGTGAGGGCACTACCCCCCTCTAATAGCAATAATAATGCAGAACTGAGACGCTGGGAACTGGCCCACCAATATATCACCAAATCCAGACAACCTCCAGGCCTAGACATCAGATAATCTACTTTTCACTTTCAAACTTCCCGCCACTCTAGTTCGCCCTCTGGCCGCTAGATGTACTGGTTACAACCTTCATATAGTCAGCCATACTGCAGGGTACTATCGCTCACCGCTCGGTGAAGCTGGCTTAGCCAGCGAAACGTCGCGACCGCGCAAAATGTGTGTTGTCCTTAAGTGTATTATTTGTTCCTCTACGTACAGTACAGCTCTGTAAGTACTTGTACACTCCCAGCTACAGTTTATAGTAATTAGTAGCCTAGCAGCCTTTTCCCGCTTTTACATATTTTCATTGTTTAAAAAGTTTTATATACGCACACAAAATGAAAATTGACTCAGCAGAATTAATACACACAAAAGTGACATTTCAAGAAGTAAACTTTCTTATTTACTGTACTTGAAATAAAACTCTCAAGACTTGGATGTGAAAGAATGATTTGCCAAATTTTTTAATATCTTCAGGAAATTCTGAAATCCAGCAGTCTGAATGAAACAGCACTAAACTACTATACATAAAACAAATCTTTTCTTCCCCTTAAAAAAAGTAGTATTACATTCAACCCACAATTACACAAGGCTGCACTGGTACAGTACCACAAAATAATATGTACCTTCTGTATCTTCCAAAAAGAACACACACATCATATAAAGTCACTCAAACTTTAACCTTTGTAGTATAATGAAACAAGTTGGTGGATGGATGTAAATTATTTGTTGGCTAAATGATGGTTATTGCATGCAAACAAATGGCTGCAAAATTTGGCACTTTTCCTTCAGAAACAGCTAATTAATTTAGTGTGTTAAGAGTAAAAATGTAAGAACATCTAATCGTTCACCACAAAATAGAGTTAAAAATACCTTCAATACAAATTGTTCTTAGTAATAATTAGTTGAACATAGCCTAGAAATGTAAGTCTTAATTACACGAAACTTAATAAAGTTCAGTTTCGATTTGAAGAAGCATAAGTTTGTGTCAAAAACACACTTGCCATTATGGACAGAAACTACTGTACTAACTACTGCACCAATCTATATCATGGGTCGTACTGTTTCCAAAACAAATTAACGAAATATAAACTACAACTGAAAAAATAATATAAGCAAAACAACACACAAGTAAAGTGTAACCTTGGATGCTATAGTCCAGCAGAAAATATTTCAAAATATTCTTTTCACAACTGATAAATACATATATTTATACTACACACACACTGTGAATGCTGTTAACATATGTGAGAACATTAAGATGTAAAAAAAATTAAAAATAATATCTCCAAAACAAAATGGAAAAAATGGTCATGAGAAACAACGAACCCCGTAACTATACAACCATAGAAAACCACGAAGAGAGATGAAATCACAGTAAAATTAAAAAATTTCATTAAAAATGATTAACACACAGTATCATAAATAATTTATCGCTGCAAACAAAACGAAACAATGGTAAATTTTCAGCAGCACAGTATACAACTTACAAAGGCCAAAACAATGTTTGAAATATTCACATATGTACAAACAAAAAGATAACTATGTTACTTTCGTCCTAAAATATTTACATTTGAAATTTCACACTACACAAAAAAGTGGGGAAATCCAAAGAGCACCTTCTGTCCTCTTCTCGTATCAACCTCGCTCAACCCCCACCAACTAGGCACTCTGCGGTGTGGAAAAAAGGAAGGGGAATGGAGACTGCAGCCATTAATAGCAACCATCCATCCACGCACTTTTTGTCGGAGGCCTCAGCGACTGCGTCGACCGCGCAGCCCTGCAGTGGCCAAAAACACACCACACAACACATTAACTGTAGAAAGCAGTAGTTTTTTATTAATTTTTCCCTTCCAAATATAAGTATTCTAAGGAACCAATGTCCAGGTGTCAATATGGCAGGAAAAAGCAACTAGATCAGTAATTACATATTTAACGTAACATGCAATACTTCTAGATATACCACACACACAAAAAAATAATGAACACATTTCTACACTGGAGTACAGGAGTGATGATTCGCTAAATAGGTTAACAAGATTTTGGTCAGCACTTAACATCTAGGTCTGTGGCACTTGTGGTGGATGACATGATGAGAGTACAGAGCAGCGACGGAACGAAGGGCTGGAAGAAATGGAAGATCACAGAGAAAACCAGCAGACCAATGCCATAGTCCGGCATGATTCCAACATGCGAAAATCCGGGGACAGAAATCACAGGGAATGAACCCAGATCGCCTTGGTAGGAGGTGAATGCTCTAGCTGAATGTCCAGCAAAAGTGGTATTTAAATTTCCAGTACATTTCCCGTACATTTCCCACATTCCCTAAGAAATTCCAGTACAACGCTTTAAACGTGAGACAATGTTAACTTGTACTATCGAAACAGACTCACAATAACCATACAATTTTTACATTAATTTGTCTAGTACAGTTTTTCTAATAAGCCTCGGAAACACAGAGCCTATGTACTTAATTACACTTTTATGATGTAAATAATGAATAGAGACAAGTGTTTTTGTTTACTATATTTTCATTATTTCGTCAATTTGCATTAGATTATTTTGATAGCATTTTTGCTATTTTTCCTGTCTGTTCGTCATAAATTTCACCTTATTTTTTTCTCTTACAAGCAAATATTTTTAGTGGTGGGAAAGGTGTGCAAAATATATTACTAAAGTCCATTATTTAATTAAAATACTTTCCTTTACACACATTTGTAAATTGACTGAATTGTTTAAAGTCCACTTTTGTTGCATTTGATGATTTAGTCCATGTCAACAACACAAAAATGCATACAAACAGAATTGTGGGAAGAAATTTATTAAACATGAGGGACCAGCACAATGTATCATATTTATTATTGTTACTACTACAGTATTATTATTTACACAGTCTTAAATCAGACACTTTTTTTGACATGCATGTACAATAAAATTTAACAGTTAATTAGGTTATATTACGCTCCAGAATGTTTCAACTAATCACATACAACTGTGAGCTAAATTTATTTGCATCACATTTTAAGAAACACACTGTACACATAAATAATTTCCGGTAAAAAAACAAGTGCTAAAAGATAAATATTTAAATTTTTAATTATAACCTAAATACCTTGAATGTATTCATTCGTGTTTCGCACCTATGTACCCTATTTGTAGGCACAATAGTTTTATCCTCGTTATCACTATTTTTTGCTGCCGATAAAATTAATGTTGTACTTTGCCAAACATTCCTGTTTTTCGTACGATGCATGATGAAAAACCTTTGTCGTTTCCAGGCATATCAATTCTATCGAATTTCACATCACAACATAATGCTTACAACTTCATCGGAATCACAAAAGTATGTACTTAATCCTTGCTGTCGTATAAATATGTTCAATCTTTATTCAACTGCAATGTTAAACAACATTCAAATTACCAGATACCTTGTAAAACAGGATAAATAAACGCATTCAATAAACCTAAACACACGCCGGCCATTTTCTGGTCTACTTTGATAAACTCGAATCTCGATGACTGTCAATTCTTGAATCAAAGACTTTTCTTTATTACGGCACGTGTTAAAAATTCTGCACTTATTTTGTAATTTCGCACAGAATTATTGGACAGCGCGAATTCAAACAAAAGCTGAAAAATTCGTGATTTTGTGCATTACGATAAACATTTGTCTCTCGAAATAACTAAAATTGCAGCATTTAAAATACCGTCCAATTTCTTGATGAAAGATTAAGAAATAATTGGTGGCAAAGAAATCCTGCAGAAAAGAAAAATTCCAAGTACATTTCCTGCACATTCCCGACCACGAAAAAACCGCGTGCAATTCCAGTACTTCCCGCAATTTCGTTCACCAACCAATTTCGTACACCAACCGCGACCCCCTTCGCCAGCTAGGCTGTCTTGATCAGGCAGTCTCCACTTGCTGCCTGACAAAGCTGGCCGAACTGGCGAAACAACGCAACTAAACTTCTGCTGAGAAATGTGCTAATCATTTTATGTGTATGTGTGTTATTATATCTACAAGTACCACCTTGTAAGTACTTGTGCATGGTATTTAATGTTAAACATGGTATAAAAGATTCCATCTTACAGTAAATTTACCAAACACAACACTAAACTAAACCTAATATTTGTGGAAGATTATATGGTGAATAGTAATATCACAAAATAAAATAAAGGCACCACAGTCCTGTATTTTCCCACAACAACTTTATTATTTCTTCTAAACAGAATACTGTTTTATCTTTTCACAAGGTATGCACTTTACTTGAACACATACAGTTTCCAAAAAAAAAAAAAAATACAAAGCTCTATATTTTATAAACTGACCTATAAAATCAATTATAACATCAATTTAAACAATATGTTATTCAGAAAAATCCTATTCCCACAAAACACACAAGACACACACACTGCACCACCACGATAGAATGAAGACTTAACAACAACTGACCTCATTCCGCTGGGAGCAGGGATGCGGGACTGCAACCTGGGAATACTGCTGAGACCACCCGGGCCCGTGGGCCTCGGCAGGCCAGACACTGGCCTCGCAATACCCTGGGTTCTGATGGCAGGTGGTCTTAGGCCCACCATGCCACTGCCACGTCCAGCCGGCATCTGCAAACAAAGTGGACATCAAGAGCGGATACAAGAATAAGTTTAGAGAAATACAGGAACAAAGAATTATCATAGAACCCCGATTTAACAAACACGGATTTAAAAAACCATTTTACGACAAGATTTTCAGGAATTTTTATCAAGGATTCCCAGTCAAACAAACTCGGATTTTAAGAAACATTGCTTTAACGAAAATATTTTCACTGGTAAATTTTGGGTTTATTGCAGCTACGAAAATTATATTATGTGTTGTGTCTTGGCATGGCTCTTGTGAAATCTTCTAGGCGCGGAAGTTTAACCGAACCCAGGCGGTTACATTACCGTATGCCGAGAGTATTGCACAACTGGTCATCGCTTAGAGCGAAATACTGGTAAGTGGGGCACGTGCCAGAATTGACAGTGTTTTTACGTGACAGCTGACTGCCGCAACAGACGCAGGCCCACTTGAGTGTTCTGGACGGCCGGCCAGGTTACTAAACCAGGAATAAGCAATACTATATAAAGGGTTCTGCCCTCCCCTCGGGAGATTTTTATGGTCGGTTTTCGAGGTCGATGAGACGGACGGTCAATCAGGGTCCAATGACTGGAAGCATGCAGGTATCACGCAAGGTTTGGTAAGTAAGAATTTAAATTTGTTAAGTTTATTTTTATGTTTACCCTCCCAGCCCTCTTTGGATCTGGAGTGACGACCGGTAAAGACTGGTAAGGTCGTATTAAACCTTTGTGGAAAATTTAAAATATTTGTAAAATCAATTTCTAAATTTTATTAAGTAACTCGGTAAGATTTATTTTAAATTGTTACAGTCTTTCGAGTATAGTCGTAAATTTTGTAAAAGTTATATTTTTATATTAAATCTTGGAAAATGAAATTTAAATAATTTCATTTATTAATTTATTAGCTAGAATAACCTAAAATCCACCTCTCACTGCTACAGTTGTTCTATAGACGTCTCTACCTCTGAGTAATTTAAAATACGTCTCCACTCACAATCGTGATATTTCCTGGAAATGTGACATTTCGTTAAATAGAGGTTCTACTACAGTAATTCCTTACCCTCCCTAACATTTATACCACGAAGGTATCCAGTTAATATGTTGAACTGTAGATAAATATACAGCAAAATCCAGATAAAAGTTTCTCACTTATGTTGAATTTTCATTTAAGATAAGACCTTTGGCTTAGGAAAACCCAAAAACAGCATTTCTGTGCATTACTGTATTCATCCATGTACCACCCGCCCCCATGTACGATCCACACTCCAAATTTTCAACAAACTCTCAATAAAATAAATGTCCCTACACAGCTTCAATTTTACTGCCTTTTGTTGAAAAAAACATAATGAAATGAAAATATTAACTGAATTTAAAATAAAGACATATCTTAAAACTTAAATGACTCTCCATATAAATTATACAGTATTTATTTCTCATAACTGCTTGCATTTGAAGTCTAACTATGGTGGTGATGAAAAATAGTGAGCAGCGCTCGATGAAACACGACTGCTCTGCAGCTGCAGCATACATATATTGCATAGTTGGCAGTTGTTGATAAGTACTGGGCATGCTGTACTGTGGCATATTCTAGCGGAGTAACGAAACACTACCTCTGTTTTGGTTCTCTGCAACGCCACATGCTGCACTGAATGCCTACATGCTCACTCATCTACCAGGTGAAAGGATCTAGGTGCACACTGTTTTGGCATGGCTGGGCACTTCACAGAAGGCCAGCATCCACCCCAAGCTGTATGCACGCACAGCAGTTGCCTTGGCTGAAGGTAATTACGGTGTGGTACAGTTAATGCTAACAGTTTACAATCTGTTTTTAAAGGGTTTCTTATTTAAATTTACATTACAATAAAGCCTTTGCACAGTCTGTCATACAATATGATCAACTAGGGATGTTAAAATTAATTGATATATCGAAATTGCAATATTTTTCTTTCAATATATCCAATATTTTTGACAATATTTATACGATAGCGATATTTTTTGCCTGGTATCAAAAATTAATATTTTCAATCATTTATGAAAAATAAGATTTTACATTTTTTTTAAAACCTATACATATGCAAGTTATTTAAAGACTAATATTTGCTGATACGTCAAACTGCCACTGAGTGTTTCTTTATATCATTTAGGAATTTCGAAAATGGTGCAGTAATGTTTTGGTGCTATATTAGTCATTGTAATCAGTAAAGCAAGCATTTGTTCACAGCTCAAGAATAAAACAGATACAACATTAAATTACTACTTTCCCATTCTAGCAGTTGAAAAAAATGCTCATACCTAAAACAATCTCACTGGATTCCAGTTACCTAATTACAAATAAAACAGAAAGAGTTGTGCACAAGTACTCACAGGATGGTACTTGCAGATAGAAACACACACACATAGGACGAACACATTTCTCCGCAGACGCGCGGTCACAACGTTTCGCAGACTACATCTGCATCATCAGGTGAGTGGAGGCACACTTATCTTAGCAATATATGTTGGCGTTAAATTCCCCAGTACCACAAGTCCAGACATTTTGTTCTAGGTAGTACTCTAAAAAAATATTTGTAATAATTTTTTTACATTTTTATTTTTTATTAAAGTGGTCTTTCAGAAACATGTTGGACTTATTTATTTACGTGGAATTTACAGCAAAACCTCTTTATAACAACCCCTTATATAAAAACCACCTCTCTATAACAACCCTTTCCTCACGAACCGTGGGATTTTAAAATAAAGGTTTTGCTGTATAATTAAACCTCTTTATAAAGACCACCCCTATATAAAGACCCTATTCTAGGGAACCGTGAGGGATCTTTACAGAAAGGTTTTACTGACTTTTTTACACAGGTATTAGAGAAAGAAAGATTTTTCCTCTCGTCTCGCCTGTAGAGAATAACTAACCAGAAATTCCTGTTAAATTCCCTGGCATTAGCATTGATAATAAAATTAATTTACTGCAGTTTCTGAAACTAAAATAATGAAACAATGTCAGTAATGTTATATTTAAAATGTCTAAAAATTCATATGAAATGCACTACCATAATCAAATGTAAAAAAAAAGCTAATTTTAAAAACGTAATAAAGTTATAAGTATTACTAAAAAATAATTTTTAACCCAAGGTGGCGGCAAATGTTCTTAACTAAGTTGAAGGTTTGACGCCATGTCGTCAGGTCCACTTATAAATTACGTTAACGCTCCCCCCCCCCCCCACCGCACCCCATGATTTTTAACACTTTACCTCTCAGCCTAACATCACTAGTATTCGCCCGCACCTTTGATGATTGCTGTGTTGCTGTTTATTTTTTGTAGGGATAATATTTTAGCATGCAAGATCATGAAGACGAAACTTTAATTGTGAAACAGTCAGTATTCACTTATGCCCAAATGTCTACCCAGTGTTTATTTTCCATGTATAACCACCTTCATAACATTTATTAACCTGTACTAGTGTTTGTTTACAAATACGGCCGAGTGCCTTACCAGTAGCGCCAATCCAGTGCACGGACTCTGTAAAAGTGCACTAAACAGCGGTCACTGAAAATACGCACGTAAATATAAATTGTACTGTTTGTTATTGATTAGAAATGAGTTTTATGATTATATAAATGTACTTGTGTATAAATTATAGGTTTAACTGCAACACGAGCATTGTTTATGTCAGTCGGGATATTTGATTAAGCAGTTGTGCCAAAAGTAAGTACAGTAGAACCCTGTTATAACGTTTTTCAAGGGACCTGTAAAAAAATGTGTCATATGCAGGAAAATGTTATAAGCAGGAATCAAAATTTTTACACCAATAAATGGATACTACATGAAAGTAACTCAAAATGTAATAGTTTATGTACAGCAGATAAGCCTATAATGAGAATAAATGAGACTATAGTTACTGTGCTGTCAGAAACATGATGAATACATAGTGTGTGTATAATATAGGCTTTTCCACTTGTCTTCTGTAGATTTATGATCGTCATCTTTAGGATCACAGTCTTAAATATCACTGTAATGTACACATAAGATACTTTCCCAGACATTAATTTGTATTTTTACCGATATTTTTAGTCTACAGCTTAGTTATATTATTAAAGATAATACAGCTAAGAAAAATTTTACCAGAGTTTTGGTTAATGTCTGAGAAAAAAGTGATGGTATATGCACGAAATGAAAATACCAGTGTTGTTATAAGCAGGAAATTAAAGCATTATGCTTTATGACAAAATGGTGGGACCAAAGAAAAGTTATGTTACATGCAGGAAAATTTTATATCCAGAAATGTTATAACAGGGTTCTACTGTATTTTCAGTGTGTGTGGGTGGCACTACTGCAGCAGCAGACAGCCTTGAGCAGCCATTTTGCTAACAATACTTCTGCCCTTCTGGACAGTATATAAGGTGGGCCCAGCTAGTCAGTCGACAGGGGCTCGGCCTTCGGGCTGGGTAAGCCTGGTACACCCCCTCCAGCTCACCATTTACCTTACCCTGAGAGGCGCTTTCTTGTGAGGGGAACGCCCCACTCTCCGTCTGGAGATGCTCTCTTGCAAATTTAACCCTCGACCCGACCTCGCTTACTGGAGGCTGCTTTCTTGAAAATGGAACCCTCCACGCCTTTCCTGCACCAAGGGGCAGCATTCTTTGTTTGAGTCAAGACTTAACCTTCCTAGCATGGCAACCTAACCTGTGCGCCCTTCAAGCCACTATGTCTAATACTTAGCATTCATGCATGTTGCCAGTCCTAAAGTGTTATCATACACTTCCCAGTCTCGTAAACTTTATCGAAAGATATGGAATGTAGTAAACTTTCCCCGGGATCAGAGAGATAACCGTATAATTAACAGTAACCCAGTATTGTTGTTAGTCAAGTATCGTCAACAGCCACGACACCCTAAATTAAAGAGGGATCAAAGAGATGATCGCCACACATTCTCGGCCAAGGCCTCAATTCTTGTCTAGCACCTGAACGGTCCACAGTGCCACGTAAAATTGTATTTGTCAGAATATGTATGCCCGGTGGTAATTTATATTGTTATTGTCAATTTGTTGCATCCGTATTGTCGTATCTCATATTGAGCCCCCAGTGTAATAGTGTATGTCCTCAGATTGTGATTGACTCAAACCCTGACTGTAGATCATGTACCAAAGCAAGTGTTGTATTCATCATGCTGTGACAAGTACTGTAACTTGTCTTCATGAATATAAACGCCCTATGAAACTGAACTACTTTGCTTTCTCCTTTCATGAGATTGCCTTGTGTACCAACCCTTGATATCCAATACATATGAGGCAAGTGATATCTGCCTTAACTTCTATATATGTAAAGATGACACCCTGCGCTAGCAAGTAGAGTTTGTCCTTGTTGGCTCACCCAGTAGTCACACGCTGGGTTGAGGATAACTCTACCAACTAATCTAGAAGAACCACATCAATTCTCATGCTCTTTACCCTAAAGATCTTCTAGACACATACACTACTCACATTCAGCAATCTTACTTGCAGCCCCGAACACCTAGCGTAGTGAGATTCACGTCAGCTTCTACTATTTTACGTGTTATTTATGCAATATGTAAGCTTGCGTTTGTCTGTAAACAGAATATTATTTATGCCAGAAAATTTTTTTCACTGACAGAAATTTGGTGTTATGGCTAAATTCGTCTGTTAATCTTAATCTTACCTTTCAGTAGACATATGACTGAACTAGGAACTCATTTTGTTCTTTTTTAACGAAGCTAACAAAATTGATTATTTTTGTAAGCGGACTTGAAAAAGAAATAATTGTGAAGCCGTAGTTCAATTATTATTTCTACTGAAAGATAAAATTAATAGCTAAGTTTCCACAGTGGTAAACTTACTCTTGAAATTTTTTGTCTCGAAATAAAAATAGGCACGGAAAACCAATAAATACATAGGAGGGTTACTTAACTTTCAGTGTCCAATATTTTTCGTACACTCTTTGACCATGAAAGGATGTAGCATAGAATATGATTTGAAAGAGGTAAAAGTGAAAAATTAACAAAATTGTTTCATTACTCTGACTTGTAAATTTTTGTTGCATTCTAAAATTGTTACTTCTGCTCCACATAAATGAAATAACATTGTCGTTTTTGATTTCCTGATAAAACATGTTATATGTTAAAATAGATCGCAGGCTTTCGCGGCCGTTGTCTGCATTTTCTTGGCTTGTGGGTATGAAAAGTTTCGAGACAACGGCAAAATAAAAATTAAATATGCGCGACGGCGGCTATTGTAGCTAGTATGCAGCCACGCTCGTGAAACAAACTTGTGTTGGCCTCGCTAAAATGCTTTATACTCGAGCGTTTTTTTTAGCAGCGGAGAAACAGATTATTTACGTTTACGGTAATAAATTCGTTGTAAAAAGTCTGAATAGATAATATCACATTTTTTTTATAAACTCACTTGTTTTATCACGGGACGCGAGTGTAAATAATCACGCTGGACACCACTGCATTCTATCTGTAATAGAATTAATCAATAGAGCAAGTGGCACTGCTGCGAATTCTAACGGAGACGCGAAGCACTATCTGTGAATTAGTGCCTGCGCTGTCCACCGCCGCGCTGTGGAGACTGGGTACCTAGATGCTCGTTCACTCGCCAGCCGCCAGGATGAGGATCTACGCGTGTGGTTGTTCTGCAACACAGCGTCGCTCGCTCGGCCGCACCCGCGCGTGCGTGTCTCAAAATCAAAGTTTTCAACGAATTTTAATGAATTTTTTTTTGTTTCTCGACGGATTTAAGCTTTTCTACGGAGAAATAAGTATATACGACGGTCGGTGCTAGTATTTTTAAAGGACTTAAATTACATTTAACATCAGATTTGATCAAAGTCAGGGTTAGGAGGGTATTTTAAGAATAGTCTAGAAACTTTTGAGAATAAATTCTGGGTGAGAGGTGAAGATGATAAAATTTTGTGTCCAGAGTTAAGAATGGTTTTCAGTTTTTCTAGGCCTTCATGACAGGATACCACTAGACGAATATCACTGCTGTCAGTCTTCGTAGCTCAGACAAGGTAACAGATACCATACATCAGTCATCCACATTAGTGATGGGCAAAATCGATTTTGGGATGATCGTTCTGATTCAGTTGCTTAGTTCGGTTTTTAAACTAATGTTAATTTTGCAGCAATTCGAGAAGTATAACGAACTTCAGTTGTGGCGAGGGAATAAGGACGATAAGGTACTCACTTGTGAACATAGTGTAACTTTATACTTTTTATCTGAGAAACGCAAGGGAGAAAACAAGTGTAACCAGATATGAGCACGCAGATAACAGTAATGAGATAGCAAGTAGAGAACATAATAAATATTACCTACGTGATAAACAGTCCTTGTCAGCATGTTATTTATATTAATTTCTTAGTCAATTCTCAATCATGTGGTCAGTGGTCACCAGGTGACAGTTCTGAGATTTCTTCGTAAAATATGTGAAATGTGTGTGAAGCAAGAGTGGTAAGGTTGCCGCTGACCAACGTATGTAACGCATTATCAACTCTCTGCGCAAGCCACTCAGCTGGCGTGCAGTGATTCACTATTATCCTTTTTTTCTATGGGAATTTAGTGATGACATTAGTTTATTCGTGAACAGCATAGTTAAAAGTCTAACACTTGTTTCTATAGTTGCATTTTTTAAATCCTGTAACGTGGCCGAGGCCCAGACCCAAGATTAACTTTTACGTGTTTCAATTTACAGTATGTTTGTTTCATATTTAGTTATCACTTATAATGTAGGCCTCACTGTCATTCTAACCATGGTATCTGAGAGTTTTGTAAGAACTACCGGTATTTGTAATTTATTTGTTAAAAGCCAGCACGTCAGTGGAAAATTATTAATATTTAAAATAATAAAATTCAGTAATTGTGAACCAATTCTTCTTAAAATAAGTAACACTTAATTTGGTAGCTAGAAATTGCTCATTTAACAATAAGAATAACCATTTTTCTTAATTATGTTAATATTTATTTAAAATTTAAATGATTCTGTTTATATTTAGTACATTTTCAGTATGTATTTTTTGATTAAATAGTCTGCATTTGAATTTAATGAAATTATTATTTGTTCATAGTTAAAGCTTGGAGTGTGAAAAGGACAGAGATATCAATCAAAATTTAGAGTTTCCAGGAAAAGTTGCTATATTTCAGTGCAAAACCAGCCTATAAAGATAATAGTTAAGAATTTGCCACCATATTTGGTTGCAACCAATAAAATCACACACCGTTGCTTATTGGCCACATTAATTTTAAATTTAATGTTTCTTTCACCTTGTAACAACATTAATACTTAATATATTTGTTATTAATTAGTTGGAAACTAAAATGTTAATGTTTATAAATATGTGGAAATATTACAAGTTCAAAATGTTATTTTAATTGTGGAATATCGTAATATTTTTTAATTGTTTCCTGTAATGGCCGCGGGGCGGCACCACTGACGGGCAATGCCGGTAGCTCGCACGCGAAGGACAGCTTAGTCGTTGGTAAGATGTAAGTCGAGATGGTTGTGTGTTGGTGGCTGCTGAGTTTTCTCGTGTTAAAGATGGCATGAGAGACGGCTGTGTGCGAGCTGAGGGAAGACGGAGTCAGAACCGATAAGGATTAGTAGGCCAAGACCTTTATTTCTTTAAATTTTTCTTGAAGTTATTTGTGAAGGGGATTAAATTTTCGGTGATCACCGGTCTATAGACTTCGTTGCAATGTAATTTTTTTTTATTTTTTCAGTTTGCTCAAAGGGTGCCTCCAGACAGTTAAAATTTTAAGTACTGTATAAGTTTGAAACGTAACTTCATTTAATAAACCCCAAAATTTGTGAGAGTTCTGCCGTTTTCATTTCTTGGCTCGTGCTACGTTGTGAGAACACAAGCCTTTGATTTGGTTAATGTACCGCTGAGCTAGTCGTGGACGTGTGGCAATGGGGCATTTGTTGCGCCACAATCCGATTGTTATTTTTCCAGATACTGCAGTCTATAAAAGCCATTTCTGACCATTTTGAGCGGCCGAAAATTGTGTTTTTAATAAACGTGCCAAATTTTTGAAACTATAGCGACATAGTTTGAAGTGTGTGTTCTTTTCGAAGATATACAAATATAATGTGCGTTAAATAGTTTCGTCATAAAATTAACAGTAGTAATTCGCTGCAAGGCATTTGAAGCACATGTAGGGACGGCCCTTAATTGCAGAAAAGTGTATTGTTCGTACTATAGTTATTTTATGTTCACTCTCAACACAAGGTTACGGACACGGGAAACTATGTTTCAATTTTAAAAAGCTAAGCAAAAACAGTACATAGTGTTTCGGTTTCATAAATTTGCATTAATTTTTATGAATCACTGATTTACAAGAACATTAAAAGTATATTTTTCATTATATTAACAGATCCTAAATATTAGGTCAATGAAACCAGTAATAAAATCTCAAATTATGGATATGTATTTAAAAAAATCAATTTGTCCACACACTTAGTTCTAATCTGTTTCTTCCAGCATTTGAGTATCTGCCCTGCTTTCGATAACACTCTTTCAGACGGTACAGACGTTGCAAGTAATTATATACAGATATATTAATAAATTATGCCGTTCAGAAAATGAATTTTTATATGCAAAATAAAAACTAACATTATTACTCTTCCTGTCAAGATACGCAATTTTCAGATATTATGCAGGGGTGCCCATTCCCCCCCCCCTCAAGACCCTATGTGCAAATCCCCCCTTCACCCAAAAAACTCGAAAACAAATTTACTACGAGTTACATTTCAGTACTGGAGAGACATTTAGGCTACCATTTTGTAAAAACAATCATAAACAAATACAACTGCTCTGGTAATACCAAGACAGCACTTGTACAATCATTAAAATATTTTTGTTTATGATTTAACATTTTATTAATTAAAAAAATTCTAAATGTGCAACTTGTGCAATTAATCCCCCTTGTGGGCACTACAGATTTGTGTTCAGTTGCTGGCTGTAGTGGTAAATAAAAGACTTAAATCCAGCAACTTTGTCATCAAGGCAGATCCAAATTAAATCTGTCTCCCTTGCATTGTTTTCTGTTCCCCACAGTATAAAACTTGATAAATTACGTATGTTCTTTTAACAGTTTTGGCTATGTGCCAAAAAACGTAACAGGTAATATAAACGCAGGTGCGCGTAAAAGCTTGCACTTTTTTGTGAGTACACGGGTAATGACAAGCAGTGAACTATATAAAAAAAAACTGATTTTTCACAAACCGAATTAATGAAACAATTGTAAAAGTGAACCCAAATGCGAAATGAATGAAAATCAGAACTGTGAAATTAATGAACATTCAATCTTCAAAACGAATTAAAATTCGAATGTTGAAAAGAATGAAAGTTCGAACATTATAAATGAATGAAACATTGATTTTGGAAAAGAACACACAGACTGAAACCGGTTTCGAGAAACATTTGAATTTACCGATCACTACGTAATCCACATCCTTCAATAGCAGGCTAACAAAACCAAAAGTACCCCATCCTGGGCAGCCATAATTGTGCCACTGAGAACCTTATTTACCAGCTACAATGTGTGCCAAAACACACGCTCAAAAGGCACAAATTACCTGGCCAAAATCCGCTACGCAGCTTGCAGAGCAAGAACACAATTTATAACCAACCAGGGGGCAAACAAACGTCAAATATTATTTACTCATAGTAATTACTGATGGGTCAACAAATGTGCAATGAGGAAGCGTAACTGACATTTCACCATTATGTATTTTACAAATCCGAATTACAACAGAAAAAATATTACAATTTGTACTAAAAAATCACGAGCGCTTCGCCCTTCAAAAATCCAATCTCACCTTTGATTTACATAACTCACGAATAAACACCATACATACCTACACAATCTCACCAATCACGCTATACACACTAAAAGTTAGTGTTCTTCAAACATTTCAGGATAACGATAATTAAGAAAACAAATACCTTCACATATTTGTCGTATGACCAAAGTGCAATTTCTCCCTAGTTTCCAACAATTCTCAATGATGCGATAGCCATTCATTCATTCATTACTCAAATGCCGCAGTAAACGCCCTTTCACAGGCCAGCAAAGAGTTAAAAGCTCTGCATCGATTCCATCACTATTTCACAATTCCTACAAGGATCTTGTCAAATCAATCCTCGATTAAGGTCACCCCACCCCAAGACTCTGTCAAATGATAAACATGCTCCAGGACACCCGACAAACGAGACCTTGCCGGCACTCACCTTCGTTGCAACAGCTTACCGCGGCACACTGCCAAACGGTGCCAAGATAGCCTTCTTAACAAGCAAGGCACTCTTCGTCCAAGTTGTTACCAATAAGCCTCAAAATGGGGCAACACTGGGCTATTGCCTCGTCGGCGATGAACCACATGCACCAGTCAGTCTGAGCATACCACTAATAAATAGCACATGGGGTAATGAAAATTATCAACGTCACTGTTTTAAGTCGCCACATAAAAATATGGCTCAAGACATGTGAGGACTCACACCACCCGGTTCAAACTCAGGACCCACCGCTCGTCGACGAAGCCAGCTACCAAAGGTCACACTCCTTTCACTAGCCACCCACAATCTTGGCTCCGCTCAATCCCCCCCCCCCAACCCAAACGGCCAGGGCCCACTCTCCAAGGCCTATAGAGTGTCGGGCCCGACGGTTGAATAGGATCTCACAGAAGCAACGACCAGCGAGAAAGGAAAAAGAGAGAGAGAGAGAGCTCTAATTAACCACCATGCACACCTAGCAGAAAAGGGGAAGAGCAGACTATCTACCAAACAAGTAAAACCCAGAAAAATGCTAGAACTAAATCCTAAAACAAACGGACCTAAAATAAGACAAAATAAACCTCCCAAAAAAATAGGTCACCCGCTCAAATGCAAACATCGTACAGCAGAGTACATGGCCTCTCCACCAACACTTTTAGGCAGAGGATGAATAGCCATAGAGTGGACACCAAAAAGGTTCTAGCTTTCTAATGTGGACTCCCTGGACAAACCAGTTGCAGCCCAAGCAGCATCTCACAACCTGGACTTGACTCTTGCTGCACAACCTGGGTAGTAAAAGCCTTAACACCATCCACCAGCATTGCAGAACTAGTGATGGGAGCTGGCCCATGAGTACATAAACAAATCCAGAACGCCACCAGGCCTAAATATCAGATAACACCTTACATCACACTTTCAAGTCTGCCGCCTACCCTAGTTTGATTCCTGGCCGCTAGGTCAACCAATTACTGCCCGCCATCTTGCAGTAACAGTCAACTCTTTGCCGAAGGAAGCCATAGTTGTGGCGAAACGTCACGAAACGCACTTCCGTGCAAAATGCGTGTCGTCCTTCTGGTGTATGTCACTATCTAGCCCAACGGTACCATGTGAGGATTTGTGTATTTCTAATTTGAATATGTAATTAATTGCTTAGTGGTCTTTGTCTCTCCCTAAAAAAGTATTTTATGTTATTTGAGGCCCTAGGAAATCTCTACACCAAATTACATTAACATACATTCAGCTGTTTTAGTGTAAAGAAGGAATTATAGAATTATACTAAATATGTAGGTAGTTATCCTACAGGAACCCTGCATTTTTCCAGGACAGAAAGTAGCCTTTGTCACTCTCTGGCCCATAAACTATCTCTATGTAAAAAAATTACGATGACCCTATGCTGTGTGAAAGAAGGGCAAACCAACAAACACACTTTCACATTTATAACACACATTAGTACTATAAATATATAAATGTACACTAGACCCCCGATTTTACGAACCCTGGATTTAACGAAGGTAGCGATTCTACGAATACAATCTCAGGACCCCTCAAAAAATAACAAAATTATATGACAAAAAAAAATTGTAAGGAATTACATTGACAATAAATAAAACAAACTGTATCTAATTCACGGCATTAAAATATGAATTGAAGAGTTGCAGTTATTACTTGGTAAGTTACAATATTAAAATTAAAACAAAAATACCGAAAATCCGTTAAAAAATGTGGCAGTGACAGTTTGAAAACCGCGCGGCGGCGGCGCCGCCTGTGCCAAGCCGGCCGGCCTGTCTCCAACTACGACGTATTAGGATCTATATTGAGGTCGTACTATAGACGCAAAGTTCCAGCGCATGCGCATATGCTCATTTAACTATAGTACAGCCTCCTTCTAGGCTGTTTCACGACGTCTTATATCTCTCTCGTCTCGCGCGGAATGAGTTTATTTTTTACACGAACCCTATAAATAATAGCGTGATATTTTTCTTTATTGCGTTAACACCATACGTAATTAAAACAATTAACTTGGCGCATAATTTGCTTAAACTTTGCGTTACTGCGTGTCGTAAAACGTGCTTTATCACAAGTTAGCACGATAATAGCGCTACCTATTTACTAAGTGTAGAAACATTTGTCTCCGGGTATGTCGAACTTGGAAAATAAATAGACGTTCGTGTATTACGTAATCCCGGAACTCCTAATTTATTTTTACCGCGTATACTGACTGTGAAAGTGATTATTTTCAATCACTTATACATGTAATTCTCGACGATTTTAGGTAAAAACGTCACAAAATGGCATTTTTGGAACAACGTCGGTATATGGCGCTACGGTGCCGCTATCTATCTGCCATCTTGTGAACGTTCGTACAATTGCGCTATCTGTCCGCTCTGTACGCTACTAGTATCTACGTTCTTGTACAACTCATCAACAACGCAGAGAGAATGTTTTTACGTTAAGTTATATAAAACTGCGCAATGAATAAATAAATCCGCTTATTCCTTCTTTCTTTGGTGAATAATTTACAAGGGCATTTTACTAGTAAGGAATGCCTACTTTTTTTTTTTCCATTAAACGCTACGCAAATCGGGCTATTCGCTCGTGAGAAGGCACTCGACAGCTCGGTTTTCTCTTTTA
>PNEQ01035514.1:0-17848 GCA_003012365.1 Medauroidea extradentata | reverse complement strand
ATTAGCTGTGTAGCATCTCATGGCTGCTTCAATTTCCGCAGTAGACAGGGCAAGGTGACTCAACGATATCGGTAACACTGGTGACACACAATGCCAGGCATGATCGTATATTTTTCCGTGTTATAATTATTTTAACGTTTGGTGTGTAGCAACTCATCATTGTTGCTACAGTTTTCCACGCAAGACGAAACGAGGTGGCGTTCATGCGGACCCGACTTGAATTCTTTTCCGGCCATCTGATTTCAGTTTGTCATAAAAAAAGTCAGGGGTGGCACATATGTACGTTCGAAAGTGACTGAGCTAATTCGTAATATAACGCCCCATCCTTGCTGCCGCCTCTACGGTAGGCACCCTTAGTGTGCTCGTCTGTAGAAAAACATCTCGTTGCCGACGATACGTTTAAACCACAAGTAACATTTTTCATATCTATAGGTCAACTGCGAATATTGCCTTGTGCCTGTTGCTACATTACTCATATTGCCTCAATTATATGACCAGAGGACTCCATTTTTAGTTACAAAAATCAGTACCAAAAATCAGTGACACCCAAATCGCGAAGGGCTCCTATAACATTTAGAAGTTGAGACAAATATTTAAACCTAAACATAGACCATAGTACAGATAACTATCACATCGTAAAAAATTTTGGTTGACAAATATCGCGCTGTTGAAAAAATAAAATATCGATATACCTCAAAACATCACAGTAAATATCACACCCCGATTAATTGCACAACCACCTATGAAGCAAATTTTTAAAAATATTGCACCACACACATTACAAAATATCACAGTACAATTTATGCTGTGTTGCAAAAATTGCACCTACATAGTTTGAAGCGCGATATAAATCGCAAAAATCGCAGCGCGATATAAATAGCAGATATCGCAGCGCGATATAAATCGCAAAAGTCGCAGCGCGATATATATCGCAGATATCGCAGCGCGATATATCGCATAAAAATATCGCGCGTGATATTTTAAAAAATTATCGCATCGACATTAAATGCCAAGATAATATTGCCTAGTAATCACAACTATGAAGGGTTATTTTGGTACCTTATGAATTTATGAACTAAGGAGAGCATACTACCATATTATCATAGCATAATTTCGCAGAAATTTCAGAACGGCAAATGTAAATAATGTTTGAAATGTTACTGTTTTCCTTAACCCAACTGTTTTTAGTAACAAGTAAATATTAGTTACATACTGAATATAAGGTTTTGAACAGAGATCTTGGTGACACCACATGACTAAATATATATTCTGGAAGGTAAGCCACGAGTTTCCAACATCACTACTGCATTTTTACGCCGAGAAAACATAAATAAACGACACCAAATTCTCGAGACCATGTTGGACACACATTTGTGACGTCATGTTCCCTCTACTATATATTACTTCTATGGTCTGGTCACTAGCCTATCTACTGATGCCAACGAGCTATGTAGTTAACATAGAGGGGCGGAAACGCTTCCAAAGTGAATCCCAATTGAACGGCTGTTGTGACCCCAGAAAAATGGCGAACAGCAGTGTGGCCAACATTATGTTAAAAATCCTTCATTATGTTCACATAAAATCCGTTACTTTAGCTCCACTATTTTCCCGCTAAACACAGGAAAATATTCCAGTAATTATTATAATATATTATACGGAAATAAAGTTTACATTAGCACAATCGCTCTCGTCTCTCGACCGGAAATAAGAGTCCGCCATTTTATCTAGAGTCAAAATACCACGTTCAATTGGGCTTCGCCTCAGAGCAATGGAGATTGCTGTTTTACGCTCCTTTTTGTTTACTATACAGCTCGTTTACTGATACTATTCATTTGACACCATTGTGACCCAAAGCGTCACTAACAAAGCAATATAGCGTCCTACTGGCAGTACTCCTAGCAGCTCCGACGCGAGCTTGCAGCTAGTAGACCCATTTGAGCAATGTTAAAACTACACCAGATTACTAGTAGCGACAATCAGTCATAACAGGGGCAATTTTAAACTCCAATGGTCGAGGCCTGTTCCTCAATGACAGCGGTCTTGACACTGAGGAATAAAAGGTAACCCTTCTTTGCCGCAGCGCTAGTAGTCTTTTAGTGGAAGATTAGTCTTATTTTGTCTTTACCTTAGCAAGGTTTCACAGCGTAAAATGTGTAGTCGTTGTCGGCTCGCCGACAAAAAGGAAGTCATTTTCTTTGTTGGAGAGCATAGGCACTGTCAAGACATCTTCCTTCCCAGACCCTGCGTGTAATTACGCAAATTGACATGTTACAGAGTTTTAATCACGCATTATATTTGAGTCATGTAAGTTTTATTATTCATGGCAGGGGTATAAACCGATATAACATTAAAGTACTATGCAATACGAGATTGAAATTTAAAGCTTTATAGTTTATGTCGGAGATTCGAGAAACAAACAGATGGAGCATAAGGTACGTTCTATGGCTGGTGGTATGTAGCCTTGAGACGGAAGGGGGAGGACACCGTCCGCCATATTGATCCTGAAAAATGTTGTTTATAAAATAGTAACGAGTATCGCGACTGTGGGTTGGCCAACAATAATCTCGTTAATCGATAGGCTACACCTACAGCACGGCCGTAGAAGAACAGGTCTGGACACTCGCCTGGAAATTTGATCCCCTTGTTGTTTGGCTGTAGTTCACCAAGTTACCGAGCATATTGTGTTTTATTGGCGCTTCAGTTAGGGCTGTCGGACTCAAACTCCGCCCACTTCCTCTCCACTACGATAAATAAGTTATCAAAATGTATTTTTTTTTTTTATCAATTTATGAAATACTTTCTTCGCTCACAAATATAATAAATGGCTCTAGAAATCGTTATTTACTTTATAAATTTAACAATGAAAGAAAGTGGGCGGAGTTTGAGTCCGACCGCCCTAACTGCAGCGCCAATAAAACACAACATTCTCAGTTACTTCACGAACTACAGCCAAACAACAAGGGGGTCAAGTAAAATACATTGGTAGCTAGGCGAGTGTCTAGACCTGTTCTTCTACGACCGTGATCTACAGGAACAGCTAATTACACTCCGCCACATTGCAACCGGAATAAACAAAGTCCACTGGGCTTCAGTATCGCCTGCTAGTGCTCCACCTGTATTTATCTCTTATGTCGGGTTTATGTTGCACCTTCTTATTTTAAACTCCTTCCCCAAGGAGTTTCTAAAGGTGTAGGACTCAGGTGCAGAAGTTGTAGTTACACCTGACAGCAGAACCGTTTGGCTGCAGAATATCGATTGCTGCACCCAAGGGACAAGAACACCTAGTTTCAACTTGGGAGCAACAGTTGCATAGTATAACGACGATGCGAACAAAACAACATTCTTGACTGTCAACGTAGATTAGTGGGTCTATTAGACTTCGAACCCTTAACATTTTTTTTGCGATCCTTATACATGAAAGTGATTACTACTCCCTCTGTTTGCGACGGTGAACCGTCAACTTAACGAACTCATCGCAAAATCTGTTGCAAACCAGCGCTCTGTCTGTATGACCAGAAAAGATACTCAAATTGAGTAACCGACAATAAAATGACAGACACTAAGTGCGAGTTGCTGCAAACTCAAATAATCAAACAAATGTAACTAAATTAAGTGACATAGTAACTATCCGATACATATGTAGCTTACATATTTTGTCTTCGCAAAACGATTTCAAGAATACAAACGTCACTGTTAAAAAAATACACGACTTACGTAAAAAAAATTAGATATCAGTCTCCTAAAATATTAGAATACCTTCAAGTGGGTATACTTTGCACAAGCTTGGATAACTTAGCCCCGACAAAAAACTATTTTTCTATGTCGTTTGGCGAATTAAATACATAACGCGACTCGGTATTTATACAACAATAATTTGATACCATTTAATATAATCGCTTTTCTTTCAACTATCAGAATAGAAAATATATTTTTGGTGGTGCAATGTAACACATGCTGGTGCACAATATACACAGTTTACAATAATAAAAAGTATTTCACAATTTACATTTAAATATACGAATCCGTGTGACAATCATTTAAATCCTTGTAATAGAATATATTTTTCAATAATATAAAGACTAAAGTATTGTATCAGTGCCATAGTTTGCAATTTGTTTGAATTTTGGTTGTTGAATAAACACTAACTCTTGCAGAATGGTATTTTAAGCTACGTTACTTTGTCGGTAAATGCACTGAATTATTGCTGTAAGTTATATTAATGTAGCCTTCAGTTATATTATTAAAACTAATTATCTAATAAGCAATGTTAATATTTTGTTTTACTGGCATGACTTAATTTCAGAACATTTCATAGACAAATAGAGTAGTGTTTAGTAATACCTTCATAATTGCAAAATTAATAATTTTATTAACAAATATTTTGTAGAGACAACTCTGGCACCTATATGTAGATGTATAAATTAAAGCGAAGCCTGGCCAAGTTGTTAGTCGCTTGCTGTGTTCTGCATTCAGACCCTGGCCTAGGAAGGTAAGGCGTAGCCTGATGTGTATCGCTCTTAGGACAGTCGCATTGCACACAGCCTGGCTGAGCTGCAAGTAGACAGGTGTGTTCCACTCTCAAGCAATGTCGCGTCGTACATTCCATGACCGAGCTACAGTTAGCCAGGTGTGTTCTACTCTCAGGTCTATCGCATCACCCATTGCAAGACCGGACGGCAGGTAGATCGTTTACAGTCGTGAGACAGTAGTTTTACCCTACTGAGACGATTGTCGTTGTGCCAGTATTTCTGCTCAGTACGAGAGGAATCGCAGGTACGGGCCGCTGGTTCACGCACTCGGCCGAAAGACCGGTGGTGCGAAGCTACCAGCCGTGGGATTATGTCTGAACGCCTCCAAGACAGTATCCCCTCTGACAAAGAATCGATAACTATAGAGTCCCTTAGGCCGAAAGACTCAACAATTAAATATACTAGGAGGCCTGCCTGGTCGCAGGTCGCCGCACAGGGCCCTTGTGAACCACGCCAATGGGTGTTGCGGGACACCACCGTGCACTCCGTGGTACACTATGGGTCTGAAGTTCGGTGTTGGGACTCGAATCGCCTGTAGACGAGCCACTGGAGTTCGACGTTCTTGCTCGTCTACCGAGTCCATCACCTTGCCATACTGGTGATCGCCTGGCGGGTGTCCGTTGCTGGCCGTTCACATTGACAGGCTGGTAGTCGCCCGTGTCAGGTTTCTTGTTCGGCTTTGGTGTTATTTGGCCGATCGCCGCTGCGCCGAACTTGCCACTTCAGGTGTTAGGTGGCATCCTTTATAAAACAAATCACACCTTTGATTACCAATCGAAATTATATCATGAACATACATATTCCTTAAAGTAAAACATTGAATTATAAGATGTCATTAAAATATACATATATTATTAACGATGTAGTTGTAAGCGAAATTGTAATTTTATTTTAGCCTTATAAAAAACTGTATAAATTTGGCTCACTATGTGGTTTTAATACAAACAAACACCATCTGTGTAAATGCTTATACTGCATTATATTTAGTATATACACACACATATATATGTATATATGTATGTGAATATGTATATGTATGTATATATAAATATATATATATATATATATATATATATATATATATATATATATATATATATATATATATATATATATATATATATATATATATATATATATATATATATATATATATATATATATATATATATATATATATATATATATATATACACACAGGGAAATACCTATTGAGTTTGTGGAAATGGGTTTTAAATTGTGGGGTTAAATGTATAAGGAACTTAGTAATATTATTGAAGCTTCATAAAGAAACAAAGTATTAAATCAACTTACATGAATGGAATTAAATATCACATTTATTTTTAGTCAGCTAAAATGAATTAACTATCATTTTTTAACCTGATAATTCAGACTAATTATATGTAAGGATTGGCTTTCATCACTGTATATGAAATCCTACTTTGTATTAAATTCCCTAAAATGTTAGCCGATGTACTTTCCTACTGCACCAAATAAGGTGAATTATTTCTGTTTTTTTTTTTTTTTTTCACTAGCATTTGTGGTGATTATTTACTGTCAGGTGGCACATTCGTCGTCAAAGTAACAATAAAAAGGTGAATGCTATATCAACAATTTGAAGGGTTAATGTAAAAAAAAAATAATTTGAGTGCCTCTAAGTGTATAAAGAGCCAATCGTAATACATCTCAATCAACATTGTCTTCAAAAAAATGTATTTAATACGATAATACACTCCTCTTGTCTTAGGAGTAACATCAAATATATTTAACTGAGTTTTAACTATGTACATACTGTTGTTTATTACATGATCTTTTAATAATTTGGAATGAATAATGGGCTTGGAATAAAATTAACCATATTTGAGTTTTTGGAATAATTTGGTAAATAATTCTATGATAAAAATAAAAGATATATTTTTTTTAAAGAAAGAAAAGTTCCTCCTATGTGAGGGATACTACGTTAGATGGGACAGAAGAAGAGGGAATGGCCCGAAATATCTCGACATTAAATGACTTTTCACAAAGTTCTCAACATTCGAAGAATAGTAGGTACTCTACGCAGGAATGGATCCTAGTTGGCCATGATGGGAGGTACGATACTTGTCCAGTACATCAACGCGATCTGCAAGGAGACAGTAGGGAGATAGTAGAGTAGTAAACAAGAGGAAGTACTCACGGCGGCGATTGGCGTAATTGCAGCTCACAGAGCGGTCACCCGGACAGTCTTAACTGTCACAGGTGGAGCCGGCTCTGTGAGCTGGGGTACAGAATGTACCGTGGGTTGGCTGGTCACGACCCTGGCGCGCCTGGGAGTCTTAGGGCTGCTCGTGTATTTCTCCAGCTCGAATCCAGTGTCAGCAATACCCTTGGTCTCCTGCTGATGAACTTCCTGCCTCTTGTTCTGCTGGACGTCTTTCGTCTTCGGCTGGACGACTTTCTGCTTGGCGCGCCGACATGTCATCAACAGTACCACGATGGCGATGATGATACATGCCACAACCACTCCAGCTGCAATCCCGAGGCCGAAATACGCCAGGTGCTGCCATGTCAACAACTGAAACACGTTCACAGCTCACTAGGCCTGTCTTCCAAATGTAGTACAATGGAGATCATAAGGTGGTTGCCTCTAAGAGTGTGCCATGCTTAGATGTCTGGTAGAAATTATACTCAGGAAAACTTGTATGATGCCTTAGACGTTTTAATGAAGTGAAATATAAATATAGAAATTGACCCAGTGATTATTTGTGGTGCAGCAAAATATTTTTTGCCTAAGAAACCGCATTAGTTATTTTTTTTTATTTGCGAAACACTGTTCAACATTTACACTTCAGGTAACATGTCATCCCCCCCCCCCCAAAAAAAAAATTACGCCTCACTGCTTTTGCTTAGTCACTCTATCAAAGTCTGAAAACTGCCATTGCGTAATCGACTGTGATATATTTATTTATATTCTCTGTGAAAACCTGAATATGTAGGGTTAATGTGTTTTAGGTTCAGTGTAGTGTAGGTGTGTAGATGGTTACATCTAACTGTCCACATTAACGTAACACACAAGACAAATGAAACATAATTATGTGTTCAAAAGATGTAATTTACTCTTAGAAAAGGTTTGCAAGGATGTAAGGAAACTTATTGAAATCCAAAAATAAAACATTTTACTTAAAGCCAAACAGTTCTGAAATTCGTGATCCAAAGTTATAATACTTAAATTGCAAATAATTAGTAGCACTTAAAATACTTGAAAAATATCCTCAGGGTTCAAATAACAGTTTCAATAAAGGTCTCTTATATTTCCTCGGCTGCTCAATTACAAAGACTAATTTTCCCAGGACCTCTGAGAACAGGTTTCTAATTATACTGCGGAAAGTCGAAAACTAGGAAAATAAATAATTTGAGTTTCTCAAAAAGTTCAACTTAATAATCCCGAAAACACTCATAATCAATTGAAAATAGTCTGAAACACAATAATTCGCAGCAATATACGGAAATTCGGGTGACAAGGTAACGTTCTGGTTTTTCATTTATCTGGCCAAAATGGCTTATCTCGGCATCTTCTTCATTCTTGAATTTCACTAATATATTTCTGTTCATGGTTCCTACCTCTCGACCCTCTTCTTACATGTACTTTCTTTTGGTGGCACTATCTCAGGTCCTATCATTAGGATGAGCCCAAATTAAAACGATTTCCAAAGGGCGTAAGAAATTCATTTAAAAATGCCACCAAAAAGTCTGTGTAGCATACATGACAATTAGGACTACAAAGTCATACCCTCCAATCCTTAATTAAAGTAGCGAATATGTGTTAAGTATTTTACGTAAACAAAAATATAGTGAAATTATTACTCGAATAGTCATTAAATAACAGTCAGCAATTAAAAAGTATTACATTAACTGTAATGACAATTCTGAATAAAACCATTTAATATTAATTAGTGACTTGTTCTCGGCATAGAATCGCCATGTCGTCATATTATTTGAATTACTTCGGGGCTTTTAAAATAAGTAAATATATTACAAATAGCCTTAAAACTCATAATTTAGCATACAATTTTATAGTTTAGCGGTTAATATATATTTCGGTGACTTTTAAAACAAGCTTAATTTACTGTCAATGCATTTAACATATAGGTCATACGTAATATGTCACAAAAGTGTAGCCAAAATAAAAAATGTTATCAACTAATGATTTCAAAATTATAGGAACTGAAAGTCAGTGTATCAATGAATTTTATGACATGTTTGACAAAAGTTAGTTTCAAAAATTTCAGTAGTAGCAGAAAGTAAAATGTATGCAAAAAATTTACTAATTTTCATCAATTTTTAAAAATAAATACATTTATATCTTTGTATTTGCAAAAGTGTCTTGAAGTAGCCCATATAATTTAGAATCTATTTGAATTATTTTGTTCCAACAAGTTAATTACTTTTTTTTCTGGCAAAACCGCAACAGCCATTTGGGACTTTGATAGATGATCGTGGTAAAACTATGGGACATATTTTTTATTTGTGGAAACAACATTTCATCTTATGTGTGAAAGTTGAACAGTGTTGGGTATGAATATAAAATAATGGATTTTTACGTGTCCAACGTTCTTAAGTAAGCCAAGTCAAGTATGAATATCCTTCTAGTTACATTAATATGCGGGAACAACTCACCGAGTACTGGTCGTGTCCATTGTCGGTGGCCTGGGTTGTAAGCGGCTGTTCTGTGGTTGTCACTCTCGCCCTGAAAACATTCCCTACTTGGTTAGTAACTTACAGGACCGAATATTCATACCTACGTCTTATACACTTAACTCAAAAGGAAATATATTCTCCATATAGTAAATCTTTTTGGCTTTACACGAGTAACTATAAAGCCCAGTCATACCGCTATAATTTTATTCACTTTTAAATTTCCACTTCATGTTGTATTTATCACCCCGAAATTTCTGAAATTTGGAATATGTAACAAATAAATTTAATAAAATCACAAATTTGAATTCAATGCCCATTATTTTAATTTTATTTTCTGATAGCTGATACATTAGTTCGAACACCATTAAACAGCAATCTAACAAATACCAAGTTCCGTGTTGCGAGGCGTGAGGGTATAGTAATTATGGAGTTATAGTTGAATGCATGGCTGGAGAAGCAGGAGTGTACCGAGATAACCAGCTAACCGACATCAACCTCCGTCACGTGTTCTAACCACTAATGTCTGAAGCTCCGCCGAAAATTGTACTCTTGCCATTGTGATGGTAGGCGAGTGGGCTGACCACTACATCATTGAGATCCTGCATTGTATAAGTTGTAACTGTAAACTCTTTAATGCAGCAACGTTCTAAATAATTAACGCTGTAGAATAAAGATGTTCTGCGAGTCTGTCCTGCCGGTCACAAATCTTTCGATCTTTCATATCCATAGAAATGCCGCTGAACGTATTCTATTAGTCTGATTCAAACTATTTATATTTCTTACTCTACGAACAAATAGGAATCACAAATAAAAGAAATTTCTCCAACGTGACTTAGTTAAAATACTTATGTCTTATGCTCATTAACGTGTTTGGTATACGGCGGTAATAGCTGGTGAATATTACACAGTACCTTAAGGGGCCTCCCTAGTTAGGCTGTGTTTGTATGTGTGAGCCAGGAACGGTAAGTGTGTTGATAACCGATGTATGTAACGCATTATCGCCTCTTTGTGCAAGCCTCTCAACTGGCGTGCAGTGAGTGATTCACTATTTTCTTTTTTCCTCTATGACTTTAAGCGGTGACCACATTATTTTATTTGTGGCCAGCGTAGTTCAAAGTCTAAAGCATACTACTACAGTTGTGTTTTTAGAATCCGGTTGTTGTTTTACAAATTCGGAAGTGTAAAATAAGCCGTTTTTGGCCATTTTGAGTGACCCGTAAATGAGATTTTTAATAAACATGACATAATTTGAAGTGTCTGTTCTTTTTCGTAGATATACAAATTTTATGTTCGTTTAATATTTTCGTCAAAAAAATAATAGCCGTATCTCGCTGCAATGCATTTGAAGCGCAGGTAGGGAGGCCCCTTAATGTACCGCAGACTCAATAAATTACAAAAATTTTTAACTTATGGAACTTGGCTGGAAGTCTGTTAACAAAGATGATATAGAACGAAACTATTAGCAAGCGAGCGGGTGTTTTGGAAGTAAACAATGAATTCGTGTTCTAGAGGACTCAAATTATTGTTCATTCTGCGTTAGGTTGTCTGTGGTTTTCTGTAACAACTTTACGGCAAATGCCAGTGTAGTTTGTTAATACAAGCTATAATCTATTGCCTTCCTGTTCCCGATTGAGCTATTACTTCCATCTCTAATGACATAACTTTCGACGGGATTTCTTATCCAACAACATCCCTTCATCGTCGACTTTCAAGCACATGTTCAATTTTGTAGTCATTACTAAGAACCAACAAGATAGTAAGTAAGTGTAGCAAGAATTATACGTTCTATTTGAGACATGTAAACGACTAACCGTTGTAGGAATAAATGTATAAAAAGTTACATTCAGTACATATTGAGCGTATTAATTTTTTTTACAGGGATCTGTGTTATGTTGGTTGCTCTAGTGTGTTTTAAAACGAAACGATGTCCGTTAAATGAATACAAATTTGGATAAAAATTCAAATCAACAACGCTAAATTTATCGTAAAGTTGTTCCAGAAATAATTTTTCTTTCTGTCTTTGAATTTCTTTGGTTTTTGCTACCTATATTTGTTAGTGGGTGACCGTGGTGTGACAGCAGTTTTAATCAAAATGTTACGTCTTTATTTTCATGTTTGTAACATATATTTTTTTATATATTTAATACACAAATTGTGACAAAATTTTTCTCTTACGAAATTTAATGATGTATCATTTTTTTTTTTTTGCATTATGGCTCATTAATGTCAAAATTGGCATGACACGGATTTGTGGTCGTTATTAAAACTAACAAACACATACAAACTGAAAATAAAAATTGCAATGGATAACGATGTTACGGGCTACAATATCTTCAATGTTATAACATAAAAAAAAATATTATGTTTCAATAAAATTGCTAGAAATTTTAAATACAAATTCAAATTACCTAAGGTTTCTTAATAATTACAAAAATATTTTATGGTTTTATAAAGGTGACGTTACATCCTTAAACATTGTCATTTACTGAATTTATTTTTTCAGTTTGGAAAGTCCGTTTTTATAGTGTTGACCTTTAAACCGTCTCTTTCAAATTTTGACTTTGGCGAGCTATTTTGCAAAAAAAGTGTGGTGGTCAAAACAATTTTATAAGATCAACGTTAAGTTACTGTTCAGGTGTAAAAAAAAAAGTCTGTTCAAAACGATGAAAATGGCTGCCTACGGTGCCTTTATCCTGTGATTGTATTGTTTAATTTAATGTTAATTACCAACATTTTCATGCAGATAAAACAACTAAGTCTTACGTTATTGGTGTGTAGCAAACTGAACCAATACTAAAACTATCGGAAATATAGCAACGTCGACATGTTTGACTCTGGAGTTGACTGGAGCCAACTACTTTATCCAAGATACGTAATAATAACTTCAACAAACATATTACAAAGAATAATAAAAACGATAACGTCACATAATTTCTCGTTTATGTAGGTCTAGAGTTCAGTAAGCTAACAACCTAAACGACAATATAGAATAACTTTGGCTACTCCATTGCGAAATAAATGACTGTCAAAAGAAAGCTAGTTTTAGTTCTTTTGACAGTCATTTATTTTGCAATGGAGTATGTCCAAGCAAATAAATCCAGCCATGAACTCCCATTGCACAGTTCTTTCAAAGATCATTGAATAACTTTACAAAAAGGTTTCGGCAAGGAATGTCTTGAGCACAGTAAGCGAACAACCCAAACGAAGCACAAACACACTGGAAAACTTACAAACAGTAACTATAAAGTAATCAACATTTCATGATGTCTTACTTGCTCAGGGGGAAGCCATTGCTGAGTCCCACGGCGAGGAGCAGAGGCAGTACTACCTCTAAGAGGTACATGTTGAATTCGCTTTCAACCAGTCAAAGTTTAGAAACTATTTAAGCTGGCGAACTTGCAGAACAATCTTCTCAACAAAATCGCTAATTATTTCTCCAAAAACTCTTCAACTGCTAGCACAATAAAGTCAGTAAATCGCCTTACACTCTCTCAAAGGCTTCTGATAACTTCGAACAGTATCCGTAGCAACCAGAAATAACAAACACTTCTTATTACGGCCGTATTTATTCTATGTCATTGTTAAACAAATGATGATTGCCGTTTATAAATAAAATGTTATAGTATGTAACAAATGAAAAATAATAAGATTCAGTTCACAAAATTTTTAATGAAATGCAAGAGCTCTTGTGTGTTCTATGACTGTAAACAATTATCACACAATGCATTAACTCATCGAAATATATTTTTGTGTAAATTCTGTACGCAATCAGTGAATAAAGAAGTCAAGCAACATAAAATAAGAAAATAATTCTGCGCTAATATGTATTGCTACAATAACACATCCTTCACTGGTGACGTCTCTTTGATGCAACCTGACGAGTCACCTTTCTAGAATTTGACTCTGAGACTAATATTTCGTTAATTTCAGTTATGTGCTGTTATACAGTACTTCTTTACTGTCATCCTGAAATACAGTTTCGGAAACTTCGGTTCCGGAAACGGATGCTTGAGTGCGGTGCAACAACGTGAATGTCATGTTTCGCTGTTAAGAGAAACCTAATGTTTGTAATTAAAGTTCCCTAACGTCTTACCTTTCCATACTCCTTAAGCAAATAACGCGTTCATAAAATCTTGATAAAAATTGAAATATTTTTATTTGTTTTCATTTGGATTTGTGTATCATGTGTTCGTTAGAATGTTTTCATAAAGACCAAAATTTCATTAGAGAAATGATCTTCAGAGATTTTTCTTAGTAAAAGTATGTACGATGTTATGTTCTCTATAACACTACTAAAAATTACTTACACAGTAAAAAAAATTTGTACATTTACAAGGAAATTCTTGTACCGTAATATCAGAACATTATCAGTCAGATAATAAAAATAAGATGTCAGAAACCTTTTTAAAGTGGTTACAAATATCGTAAACAACTTTGGGAACTAGTACAATAATGCTAATCAGCAGATTTTTTGAATTGAAACAAAATAAACCTTGGAGACCTTTCACATTTTACAAAACATTTCGTACTGTCACAAAAAAACTTTTTTGGAAACTAGTTTCCAAAAAAAATTTTCGTAACACTACAAGCAATAATATTGTAAAATGAACCAGATATTAGCTGTAAATATACAAAATTTGTTTGTAGATGTACAGAAATGTTTGTAAATGTACAAAGAAATTTGTAAATTTACAAGATTTTTGTAAATTTTACAAAATATTTTTGTAAAAGTACAATTTTTTTTTTTACTGTGTATATTTGTGAGGGAATTCTTAACGACATCTAACGAAGAGTAAACGGTTACCTGATTAATCTAGCATTATCATAGGGAATGCTTTAATTACAACTGAAATTTTAGAACATGTTTAAGAGAGACTTATTTGTCCAGAGAAGCATTGCCAACAGTCGAAACCAATGAGGACGCGCATTATCAGGAAAACACTATATAAAACACGACTTATCGCAAAGCCTCGTCTTGTGGCAAGCTAGCGTCGCTCGGTTATAATAGACTCGCTGAAACCATCCCCCTGGATTGATTTCGGAAAAACATTAAAACCAGAAATCAGGATGGCCGGAGCCGAGGGTCGAACCAGAATGCGACTTCTCCACCTCGCTCGGATGTATGCCGTTTCGTTATGATGACAGGCAACCATGGGTCCATCTTGAATACCACAATTCAAACCATGCTATCAGACAACACACTTCTCCCACAGCAGGAGCTACGTATGGATTGGGGAGAAGATTGTCGTGCGATAAACCACCGGTACAAGCCACGTCTAGCGAGCAGAAATTGTATTTGTTCTTTGATAATTGTGCATGTGATCACTTTTCATTATTCTTTAAAATTTTGTGTGTATAATATCTTTGTAGAAGCCTGTACACAGAGAAGAAATAATATAGGAAATAAATTAAAAATGGCTGATGAGCCACCAAAGTCCATGACAGCCGATTCACTCTTGCCATGTTCCGAAGAGTACCATTTACACTCCATATCCTCTATTCTGGTCGGTACTACAAGTGCCATATTCTATCAGGATAATACCCGACTGCACACAGCACAGACACCTTGGACTGTCTCAGTCATATCCAAGTTGTACCACAGCCTGTCCGTTCCTCTGACGTGTTTCTATTCGTCCAATTATCGTCAACGTATGTGCCAAAAATTTTCATCGTTGGGGATACTGTACAATAGTTGTAAGCCCGTATACCGAAAGATAACATTAATCTCTAGAAATGCATGCAAATTATGGTGAAGTGGTTCGGTTTACTACTGAAGAAGTATGGATGGCGTGCCACAGATCCGTCAGTAATTTTCCTCCTGCTCTGGTTTTTGTGATAGGTTACTATGTAACGTACCCAGATTGTATGAACACACCCGCACTGGAATGAAGCTGAGATCGGACCAGGAAAATCGAACCCAGTTGTTGTGTTAGAACTGTAGTGTAGAAACCGGTTTTGAAACCATGTCGAAAATTTTCATTCGTACCAAACCTAGAAGAGTACGGAACGAAGATAAAGCTGTCGCCACATTGAACCGTTCCGTTAAATTCGCCGAGTAGGAAATTGAGAATCGTCCTGATCCATCCAAATAAAAGTGTTCAACTTTCTATGTATGTAAATGGTAGGTGTGTGTGTTTGTTCCAGGTCATATGCCAGTTTTATTTATGCATATTGTAGCTAGACATATATCAACACATTTTCTTGCACTAATAGGGAGAAATGATTTGGAGACGAAGACGATTGTCAGTACACAAAGGGAAGAAGTCAAGAGAGACAGGTACGGGCTTGACGGTGATGTTAATTATCAGACAAGATGCGTTGTGATAGAAGAAGGTTCGACAGATGTCGCGCCAGTTTCCCTACTGGCACCAGTCTCCACTTCGTATCTCGCAGCTGTATCTTCCCACTGGGAGGGAGAGGTGAGGAACACCTTCAACCCGTGGCTCGATTCTGATGGCAGCCAGGGCGGAAGTATTTGACGCGTTCGAGGTCTAGAAATGCAGAAGCCGTAGAGACGACACAGCACGTGCTTCACGCCTTCTCCTAAACCTCTAGGCACAAGTCACTGGACTTTCATCATTCTTCTCGCCGACAACTCTCCGCTATGAGACGTTCAGCGGTAGCCGTATCATAGTGTGACGTAATAAAAAAGACGAACTTTTACTGTACATACCTTTGAAAACAATTTGCATCAACATTTTCATACCTGAAAAGGACCGCAAATACACCAATTTGCGGAGTCAAGAAAATAAATTTTAAAGGTAAATGGAGTACCTGAAATAGGTATGTACACATGTAAAGTTCTATGTAGGCTATTCCTAAACAGTCATATTTATGCAACGCTGAGCAGTTTTCGAAAAATCTTGTAGAGACTGAAGTTCTGCTTAGTCGTCTGTGCCGAAGTAAGCTTAAGATAGGCATGCAGTCTCTATTTTTGTTAATGATAATTCCTGCTTATTTTTAATTTTTTTGAAAACTTCGTTAAAGCATAAACACATATGCAGTGATATGTGGCCAGTTTGTTTATTTTGTTTATAAGTTTCTTTTTTCCGTCTTCTGAGTTTCTCGATTCATACTAAGGATTATAGAAAGGTTAAGATGTCCAGCGAAACAACTGGAATAATCAATCGTCGAATCTAAACTACTCATCATAATTCGATGGGATTTTTTTGCCGAGTAGATATTCTATTAGCGGACGTTTATTAATATAGCACTGGGCGATAGCATGCTTTGCTTTCGAGTAAAAAAATTAAAAACGGCATTTAGAAAAATATGGGATTGAAACCACAAAGGCCATAAAAATTGAAAACAGTAATTTTTATAATTTTTAGAACGATAATATCTAGGACAATATAATAACTGAAATTTAAAAACATTCGCGTTTGGATTTTAAAACATTTTAACATCCGTAAACCACTCCTGCAGACGTTTTCGGAGAGTAAAATTATTTTAAAATCAAAGGTGAGTATTTTTGAAATTCAGTTATTATATAGATCTGGATATTATTGTACAGAAATTATAAAAAAACCATTTTCCATTTTTAAGGATTTTGTGGTTTCAATCACTTAATTTTCTAAATACCGTTTTTAATTTTTTACCCGAAACAAATCATACTACTGCCCAGATCCATATAAATAAAAATCCGCTAGTAAAATATGTACTAGGATAATTTCCATGATATCTGGTTATTTCTTTAAAGTGCTCAGTTCCATATAAATAAAAATTCGATTGTAAAATATGTACTAGGATAATTTCCACGATACCTGGTTATTTCTTTAAAGTGCTCAGTTCCATATAAATAAAAATTCGCTAGTAAAATATGTACTAGGATAATTTCCACGATACCTAGTTATTTCTTTAAAGTGCTCAGTTCCATATAAATAAAAATTCGCTAGTAAAATATGTACTAGGATAATTTCCACGATACCTAGTTATTTCTTTAAAGTGCTCAGTTCCATATAAATAAAAATTCGATTGTAAAATATGTACTAGGATAATTTCCACGATACCTGGTTATTTCTTTAAAGTGCTCAGTTCCATATAAATAAAAATTCGATTGTAAAATATGTACTAGGACTAGGATAATTTCCATGATACCTGGTTATTTCTTTAAAGTGCTCAGTTCCATATAAATAAAAATTCGATTGTAAAATATGTACTAGGATAATTTCCACGATACCTGGTTATTTCTTTAAATTGCTCAGTTCCATATAAATAAAAATTCGCTAGTAAAATATGTACTAGGATAATTTCCACGATACCTAGTTATTTCTTTAAAGTGCTCAGTTCCATATAAATAAAAATTCGCTAGTAAAATATGTACTAGGATAATTTCCACGATACCTGGTTATATCTTTAAATTGCTCAGTTCCATATAAATAAAAATTCGATTGTAAAATATGTACTAGGATAATTTCCACGATACCTGGTTATTTCTTTAAATTGCTCAGTTCCATATAAATAAAAATTCGCTAGTAAAATATGTACTAGGATAATTTCCACGATACCTGGTTATTTCTCTAAATTGCTCAGTTCCATTAAATAAAAAATCGATTGTAAAATATGTACTAGGATAATTTCCACGATACCTGGTTATTTCTTTAAAGTGCTCAGTTCCATATAAATAAAAATTCGCTAGTAAA
>PNEQ01035513.1:0-17848 GCA_003012365.1 Medauroidea extradentata | reverse complement strand
TTAGTATCTTCTGTTGTTAAATAACTTTCATAATAATGTGTACATAGTTTTAGGAAAAATGTAGGGATGAGATGTATTTGTCGGCGGCTTGAGATCTTTTGCGCCCTTTCAACTACGTTTCAGGTCATAAAAGACCTCCGAGGGTATTGTGACAGGCCCATATGGTCGCCACCCCGATTTAGTATATTTAATAGTCATCCGTGTCAACCATCATAAATTAATGTGCAATAATAACTATGTCTTGCGACCATTCATTCTCCTCATCATTGTATCACGATCACATTGCAATAGTTCTCATCGAAATACCATTACTGCACCAAGTTTTATGTTAAAAATAAGAAATTGTATATATTTTGTCCTTGTGAAGACGAGGGAGAGACGAGCAGGTGCATAGTGTCTCTTGGGGCCTCACCCCAACCCCGCTCGAACCACCTCCCTAGCTGGTCACGAGGGGAGGAGTCCAGCCAATGGCTTTGCTAGTTGTTACAGTGTAATAGATATGTAGTAATTAATAGATAAATAATGTGAACAAGTAAATGAACCATTTTATGTAAATGAATGTAAATAGTGACAAGAAATTAAGCAATGATTTAATAAATACTGTTCTGGCCGGAATTGTTGTCCTCGAGAGGCGGGGCCATCGGGTGTAAGCTGACTCCTGATTGGCCCAAAAGGAACCGGAGCTTGCTGGCCAAGTGACGGGGGGTTTTGGCGCAATCCGGAAGGAGAAGCGAACCGGCGTCGGTCCGGGACGGACGTTGTCAAGCGAGGAGGTCGTCGGCGAATCGCGGCGACGGTAGGGCAGAGTGCCACCGTCAGGAGTCGAAGCTAAGCGTCAAGACGCTCAGTATTGTGGGCCGAGGCGCCATCATCATCGTGGTTTTGGGCGTCGGGGCGCCATTAAAAGTTCGCCGAGTCATAAAGTACGTCGGGCCGAGACACCTCTGGGTAGTAAGTGGAGAGAGACAGTGATTGCGCGGCATTTAATATTCCAATTAGTTGCCGGGGCTCCGTGCGCGCGACCGTATTGCTTAAGAGCCATACCGAGAAATCGACATAAGTATCGGTCCGCCCCGAGAGGACAGCAGCGACGTGCTACCCGGACAAAAAGACTTGCAACTCTTTCATTATCTAGTAACATAGTATCCAGAACTTGCACCCAGCAACAATAGACGACGAAACACCCGCAGAAACAGATAATAAATAAATATATTTAAAAATAATAAAACAAAACGAACGTCGTAACTTACGTACGTGAAATAATTCACAGTGAAATAACATACTATGGGCTATGTAATAAAACATTTTAAAAAATCCCGTGAACTATTTTTGTTTTTAAAAAAATTGCTGAATTTTCAACTTTCTTCCCGTACTTTTGTGTTTTTTTTTTTTTATTCAAAAAATTACGTTATGGTCATTTAAATACTTTATTGCATTGCTCAGGATTTAATATCACAGTGAATTATTTTTTCAAGTAGGTCCGTTGGTTTTCACTATTTGCATGGTAGCAGAACAAGCAAATTTTGACTTTATCGCACCGTTATGAGAAAACTATGAAAGTTAAAATTGTTATTTAAAAGGAAACTGCACTCACAAGTATCGTCTACAAGATGAACAACGTTCATAATAATATTAAATTATGATTTTATCGCAACTGAACACTTGAGATACCATGCTTATTATAAACACTGTTTGTAAGCCCTCGAACATTAATATAAACAGTCTTTTCAGGCCGCCATACTTGAAAATGTACAAACAATGTGTCTGTGAAACTCTGATATAAACGTGCAGTCATTGTTACAGACATTCCACCAGTATATTCATATTATCGCCACTTTGACTCCCATAGTAAAACTGTATCGGTGGTAATCATGCACGTAGTTCAGGGCTTGGCTCGTTGTGACGATGCTGAATCTGATGCGCGCTTCAATGTCGCCCTTAAAACTTCGTCGCTTCTGAGCTTCTAACATATAGGTAGGCGACGCCATTAAAATACAATATTATTATATGCATATTTCTAAAATATTATAGTTTGACAACGCGTCCGTGTAAATCAATATGCAGTGCAAACTTTACCTAGTTGTTTTCATCGTTTCAAAAGTGTTTACAGACAAATTTACGAATTTTTTTACGAGGGAACTTTAGTCTATGCTAAATTTTTTTTAACTTTTATTTGTAATAATGCACATAAATCGTTTGTGAATTTTCTAATTAGTGAAATCAAAACACAACATACATTTGGGTTAATACAACAATTGTATTGTTGTGGGATTTTGGTATTAAGGTCATATAGAAATTATGCACTTTGGGCTAACATATTATTACCGTAATACCAGTTAAGGTCAAACACGCCTAAATTAAGTCTTCCGTTTATTATCATACAAATTCTACAGCAGAGGAGATATTATCTGTCAGGTTGTTATAGTTTAGTGGCTATAGTGCGGAGATGCTTAATACGAAGATTATATGATATAATCCACGATAGGTGAAGAAATTTGCAATAATATGTAAGCGACTGCTAGTAAATAATAATTGCATGCGATAGTTTGAAATTGGAATAGGAATAAAGTACTTTGCAATTAAAAAAATAAAAACTTATTCTCACATTAGTTTACAAATCAGTGGCGTAAAAGAACAAAAATGTGAAAATCTTCTCTCCCCTTTCATGTGTCATTTAACAAAACTCAAATTAAAACTATCCTTACAATAGCATAGATGTTTTATATATTTTTGTTAAGTTTTTACAGTGATATAAATATTAAAATACATAGCTGATTTTGAGTTAGAACGACGTCACACCACCAGTAGTGCCGACACTGCTGCCCAATGTATGTTATATGTATTACACACTTTATTTACAGTGTAGGTGCATGCACAACTAACATCACCTGCAACAGTTAACAAACGTGAACAATTTAAATATTCCTTGAGCTAACTATCTCTCATAGCAACTGTTAATAAAGACAAACACAAGAAAATAATAATTTCAGACATTATGAAGTTATGAATGTGCAGTCATACCTGATATATTCCTTATAGATACGGTATATTATAATGTGGAACACCAAACCAGTGCACTGCCTTAGTACACTAGAACTTATTGTTGAGTGGAAATCCTAAATGATCTAAGTGCCAAAGGGCACTGAATTTAGTTAGTTACATCAAAATGAACAATGTGCCGGTGCCTATGTTTTGCGGTAAGTGCTAATCCCAATAACTGTCTTAATAGTTTTTTATGATCGTTGAAAAATTACATGTCTCCTATGTATGCATACTATTGCATCGCTGTTTTCCCCTTTTACACTCTACAGTTAATATAACTTCGGTTTTATCCCTGCGACATCCCCGCCAGCCAATATCTCGCAGGCGAAGTCTACGGTTGTGGTATAAGGGTGTGTCTGTGGATACCCGAGGCGTGCAGGGTGTGTCATCGTCAGTAGAGAACAGATGAGCAGATGAGGAGAGAGAGGTCTGGTCAATATCTGAGGGCCAGTGACAGGCAGTGAGGCAGATGTCTTCTCTCTCTTTCCAGTGTCTTGAAAACACGTCTTGTAAACACTCTCTCAACGCCAAGCGCCATAGTGGGGTCGGCCACTCTCACAGTTATTATCTCATATTTACGAGCTGGCATGGTCTGTGTTTCTTAGCTTCAAAGACACACTCCCAAAACAACACAATCCTTATATTACTCCCCTTCCCCGTGAGCACCACACTGATAACATCTGCCTTGGTTAGTGATCAACCTTTCTTGGCGCCGAGGTGGCCAGACATATCGCCTCCCACCACGACGATTCGGGTTCGATTCCCGGCGGGGGTGATTCCAGGATTTCCGCACGTGGGAATCGTGCCGGACGATGCTACTGGTCGGCGGGATTTCTCGGGGATCTCCCGTTTCCCCCGCCCTTTCATTCCGGCGCTGCTCCATTCTCACCTCATGTCACCCCTCGCCAGCGCTAAAGATCAAAATATCTTCACTCAACTTTACTTCTGCTTTACACATTCAGCTTCTTGGAGAGTTGTATTGATTGCCGGGGTAATTATTTCGTTTTAGGTGGGGACATCATAGAAAATTTATGTTTTATTGTTTACATTTGTACGAGATGTGCTTTGTTTTGTATACTTACAATGTGGCTGTTTTTACAGTAATACAAATTTTTCAGCTTTCATAGTTTTTTATAATAGTATGTCTTAAGTTCAAATTTACATAAAAGTTATTTATATTAGAAAGGAAAAACAACTGACTTACGTTTATTAAAATAAACATACTGAAGAACATTGTCATGGGTTACGCCAAGATATGTATAAAAACCGGAACTGAATTTTTACGTAAGTTTGAAAAAAATTTTAATTTGAAATAAAGGAGTTCCTAAAAATATAAATAATTATGTACGGTATTTATACATATTTTGACGTAGGCTGTGACACGTTTTTTCACCTGGCAGTATTTCTTTTATGGAAGTCAGCTGGTTATCCTTTCTAGTATAAAACAGTTTTATGCAAATTTGGACTTTGACATGACATTTAGCCTAACAAAAACTCTAGAACCTAAAAAAGAAATTTATTTTCCTAGAAATATTCACAATATTTGCATACAAAAGAAACCATGCCTCGTACAAAAACCAAAAATTACTAAAACGAGTGAAATTTTGGTTGGACTCCTCCTTTAAAGTGAGTTAATTTAGTTTTGTATGGAAAATACAATTCGTTCACTACTTTTATTTTGTTAATTTTTGACATGAGTTCGCCAAAATTTTGAGACTAATTGTTACCAATTATTTTAATTTTGTAACTGAATGATTTCTAAACATTTTCTTAACTGAGATGTATGTAAATTTCCTTGCACAGTTTTATATCCTACCCATGATGAAATGGCTTACATGCACATTACGACGATCTCCTTAATGCCACCAGGCTAATTTATTCCAGGAACGAGATTTAATAACTTAGGCAAATATTGTAAACCGGTCTCGCGTATCACCACACGCCGCTCACTGTGGTGAAAGGAGTTGTACCACTGCTGTCATTGATACTATTAGTTACGAGACGCCCAAGCTTGCCCTTGCAAAATATTTCACTTATGTATTGTTATTGAAATGTTTCGACAAAGTCGCCGTATAGGACGCCAACACCTCCTCCCGCGCTCAACTTTACTTTTCTCTCAAAATCCCGACGACGACCCTCACATCTTAAATTTTGGCGGGGAAAGGTCCTCAGTGTCCAATAACCATTGAGAACGCCTTCCAGCCAATGGGAGCCGTGAACTACCTAACTTCGCCCCTCGTGAGCAAATCGTCGCGCTACACTGGACCATCATTTATTAGTTTGTCAAAGCTTAATTTTTCACATTTGTTGACATACCCTTGATTTACTAAATATTATTTACATCAACCTACTATAACTTTGATGACACAGATAATTAATCATATAATTAAAAGTTTGTAACAGTGGTGCTGCGGCAGAGAGAGGGGGGATTGTAGGAAAGAAGGGGAAGGGCCTGTCGTACCGGCCCAAGCTAAGGCACTATAAAGAGTGGGTATAATCGTCCGCCATTTTGGGTCTTTCGGAGCTGTCGCAAGCCAATGCATGCTCGCGCGCCACAAAAAGCTGTGTAACTAAACTCATAATAAATCTAAAACTATTCAGCCAAATGTATTCAAAAATTTTATATTGCATTTATGAACTATGCTGCCAATGACAATGTCCATTAACTTTATTTTCCTGCAACTACCATAATATTTAAAAAAAAAATTTAATAATGTCATGTTGACATTTGACAGGAAAATGCGGAGTAAATTATAGTAAGCGAGAAACTTTTTGTTATACGAGATAGTTGGGGGGTATCTGCAAACAAAACAAAAAGGATAGTATAAATTACATTTCTATGCCCCTCTTGACGATTTCCGCGAATCGCTGTTGTTTTGGCGGCAGGTAGAAAACAGAATATTTCGTGCGCGCGGCATGGTCTCGCTCAACGACGCGAACACAACTTCACTCTTAGTTTATCTACACAATATTTACTATGTAAATGTCAGTTTTATATATATATATATATATATATATATATATATATATATATATATATATATATATATACATATATGTGTGTGTGTGCGCGCGCGTGTGTGTGTGTATTTGTTACTAAGTTTCTAGTTTGTAATGTTACTTTGTACTATATACTTAATTAGATAACATAGAACATAATTGTAAAAATAAGTAACCAACATATAATAATAAACCGCAAGACACCGGAACAACGATGGAATCCAACATATGCATTTTTACAGTAGTTTAGTTCACAAAGATTAATTCGACGAATTATATTTCAAAAACAGTTATCCATTTACATACTTCTATTTAACTAATGCTGTGTACCAAACATTTTACTTTTTTACAGTTTAAATTGATCACTAGCGATGTAAACTAAAATTACACATTTTGTAATATCACAAAAACAAATATTGAATATATTTGAAATTATGATTTGCAGAATTTTTGTTATTCTTCTCAGATGCCATGTAGAAAATTTCGTAATTATTTTATTATATTCATTAATCTATAACCTAAAATAGAGTATCAAACCAAAGCACTTTTTTTTGTAACAGTGGAAGATATATTAAAATTAATATAAGTTTTAAAATCTGTACAATTTTTAAAACATGCAATTATTTTGCTTACAGTTTAATACAGCCTCATCACTTAAAAATATTGTTTATGCAAATTAGAATTATAACTTAGTTTTTTTTTTTTTTCGCAGAACATCTTCCATCTATTAATTTACATTTTTGTTTAAGTCCATTACAGCATAGAACCTCAATTATATTCCAAATGAATATATATCGTAAAAAATATTCAACCGACACCTAGATTTTTACTCACATCCCTTACATTACCAGGCTCATCCCTGAGAGAGCTACCTGTGATATGCTGAAACTGTGGCATGAATTTTTAAGACAGTATATAACAATTCTATAATTAACTTCACGTATATGTTTATCGTAGCATAAGTACAAAGCATATGTTTTAAGTAGTCAAGAAATAAATGTGTTTCAAACAATATTGTTTCATGGACATACCCTTAGTCTAAAACACATATTTTGGTCACTTATTGCTAAGGAAAGTAATAATTTGCGAGTTCAATGGCCAACGTGTTATAATCAATTGTTCCATGTATACTCAAGCCCGGTCTATTAATTAGTTGTCTGTTGTTCCAGTGAGTTGTAGCTAGTGGATAAATTGTGTATAATTAGATCAATGGATTCCTACACGCATGTCGTTGAACTCCCTACTTATTGTTGTGAAATTTTTACATTATTTTTATATAAATATCTTTACGAACGTTAATTTTTATTTTTAATTATTGCCTCTGAAGCGACAGTTCGTAATAAAACGCATATACAATATAAATATATGCCACAAATTTCTGGGATAAGATACGTTGTGCCAAATTATCGCAATGAATGAGGAACCTCTGCAGGCATGTTGTGGTTCTGGCGTTGTGTGGTGTACAAGGGAACTTTTTATTGAGCGTTTAAGTTACTGTTACATTTTTCATCTTATTTTTAGGGGAACGAAAATTACTTAGTGTTAACAAGAGCTTTATATTTGCGTGGTTTGTATTATTAATAAGGTTCACTGTAGTTCTTAATAGGCTTTTGTATGTAACACATATTTCACAAGTATCTCATTGATAACGGAAATTTCTACTTTATGAATATTCATCGTGATAATGTAGATATGAATAGAAATTACAACTCCCGCCTTAACTGAATTGGGCGATAACTGTGTTATTTACAGACATACAGTTAAAAGGGAAGAACTTCTAAATACAAATTTACATCCAACATGTTTACAGAGAGTATTTAAGTACAAGATGTAAGATACTGTGTATTTTATTTACGACGTACGCTACAGCAAATTAGCGGCACTTCTCCATACTGTTTTCCACAAACTTACGGAAATGTAATGTTTTTTAGCTTGGCTTAATGGGCATAAAAGTAAGCATGCTATGTTTCAGATATTTAACTCATAGACTATAGCAAAAATGTTTGGTCGTATTGTACGAAAAATTAAAGATTTGTATTTATTATCCTGGCGCTATAAATCAGCGTGGCTATATACTGTCTATGCGCAGAGTGAGTGAAGAGCCGCTACAGTACAAAAAATATATAATTTTATTCACACCGCTACATGATAGGCAGTGTGTTGTAATGTTTAGTGTAGATTGACTTAAAACAAAACTGAAATTCATATTAGTAAATAAACTATTTGAAACCTCAATGAAATCAGTTTAAAAACAAATTTATTGTCAGCAACTACTTACGTTTACAGCTTCAGTACACACTACGTATAAATCTTCAAACTCAAGTTTTAGCAACAGAGTAGAGATGTATCGATCTATCCGATTGGTAATCATGTATTTTGCATTAGTAGCGCAAAATACAAACGTGTTTGCTATTACATACCAATAATTTATAATAAGGCCAATTTTCTCGTATCACTTCCTTTAAAAAATTACATAATTTTATTTGTAACAAACTGAAAATTTTTAGAATGTTAAATAAATTGAATGTAAGCTGTACTTTTAATGTGATAACTGTCTGTTTTACTACAAAAGCCTCAATAATACTAGTATGAATTCTTACATAACAAATAGCACAAAGTTAAAAATATTGCATTTTGCGTTTCAATGAGTTATCGATACCTTAAAAACCTTAGTATGGATATCAGATGAATTAGCTTTTATGTGTTTATTATTTATTATTAATTGTTGAAAATGTGCCTTTAAGTAAATACAAAATAAATGTATTTCCAGTTGTATGTAGGTCTAAGCCTGTTTTGTGGGAGAGTCAACAATCTTAAAAGAACTTTAAAAAGAAATAGTAGATTTCAAAAAACTCTCTTTGGGGAAATTAAGGATGTTGCATTAATTTTCTACTTAATATTTTATTTTGTAAATTTATTTATATTCGATAATGTATACTTTTGTATACAACCCTAAAATCAGTAATTGACAGTTGAAAACGTTATAATAAATACAAAATGTAGAGTTAAAATTATTGTCTTAAATACTATGAAGACAAACTAAGGAATAATTCGTAGTCAGGTCGTTGAGCTAGACGGCGCGGTGCCGCGCGCCAGAGATATTCTGTCTTCAACCTGCCGCTAAAACAACAGCGATTCGCGGAACTTGTCAAAAGGGGCATAAATGTTAACTTTATACTATCCTTTTTGTTTCGTCCACTGACACCCCCCATCTATCTCGTAAAACAAAAAAGTTTCTCGCTAACTATATTTTACCCTGCATTTCCCGGTCAAAAAATGTCATGACATTGTTTAACTTTTTTTTACATAGTAAATAACTGTCGTAAAGAAAATTAATGAATAGCGTCGTTGGCAGGACAGTTCATTAATACTCTGTAATTTTTTTAAAAGTCGATTGGCCGAATAGTTTTCGATTGGTGATGAGTTAGGTTTCTACGATTTTTCGGGCGCGCGAGCATGACTTGGCTTGCGGTAGCTGCGGAAGACCCTTAAGGCTGGGACCACACTTTCCTTTTTTGAGGGATCGGTTTGCCCGACCCCTCTCAGCGGGCAAGTCATGTACCCTAGCTTTAAATGTGGGCGACCACACTTTCCCTGGAAACAGGTTCTGAAGGGAAAAGACAGGTCAGTGCGTCCGGCGGTCCTTGGGAAGGGATGAAGGGATGGGAGACAACAATACACGCATTCAAGTGGGTGCGTCTACACTTGCCGGTCGCACAGCTCCGGTTTTGGGTTGCAGTTCATAGTTTGGAAAGTATGTTTGACACTGGCCGTCTCATTAACTCGAATGAATACCATCACAATGGTGATTTGACATCAAAATATTAATACCGGCAAATTTTCAATCAATATATTCAGCACATCATTATTATTTTTGTAAATTTATGAATTAGTCACTAAAACTCTGTGCGAATTTACAGACTATATGTAAAGTTCATAATTTTACATTTTAGCATATGCTTTCACGTATAAAAAAAACCAAGACATGTATGTTAAAAATGTAATGATTGTATGTGTTTATTTACAATTTAAAATGTGTATTAAAGTATATGTTTAACTTCATGTACGCTATTTCTTCTTTAATACGAATATTATTGTGTTAGTACACTTAACATGTTTCAAGCTTTAGTTTCAGAATATGTCAATCTGCATAAACAATTTTGAGTATAAAAACTGATTGTTTATAGAAAATGAATTTTGTCAATTATATGTGTTAGTGTATTTCGTCTTTTACTTGTTTTGCGAAATTAAAGTTAAAAGCATTCTCTTACATTTCACCGAAATTTCAAACCACATAATCACTTACACAAGGATAACAATAAAAATTAGATGAAACATAACTAACAACTATTCACAGTATCAACTAAGTATATCAAATTATCATAGTTTTAAAATTATTAAAGTGTACAGCTGCGACAAAACTCAAACGAAAAGACTTCTAGCTACAGGAATAAAATTTCAGTTTATAGTAGCCATTCTTTGAAAATAATGTGGTAATACTTTATTTACATGCATATTACAGTTTTTCTTAATACTTAAGATGTGTACGAACTTCCAAAACATTTTTTTTTTACTTGGAGATACTTCTGTGAACTAGATAATCTAATTTTTTAAAGCCCCCTTGGTTGGCTCCCTCCTGAGACTGCCATCAAACTATCACTGTCTGCCCCGCCTGTCGGCTAAATACTTAATTTTTACTCTATGTTCCCAACTAACCGTTCTGACAATTACAATTACAATATCACATTTAACAAATATAAATGTTCATACTGGACATAAAGAATCTTTGATTACATTTGTACGACAATTTTTAGCATCGTACAGTTTGTGAGTTGTATTAAATATCGAAGTCATAAAATATGTAAAAGAAACTCCTTTTTCTTCACCATTTTTCAGTGGCGAATTTAACGATCGTAACATTTTACACACATTAGGTATTAATAAATTAGTTGCACTTTTTGGTTCAAATAGGTCAAGCATTCTACAGTTACAAGGTAATTAATTACCTGTTTGGAGACTTCAAAAGACGATGGTAGAAAGAAACCTAACACAGTTATATTACGAATCTATTCCAGTTAGCAACAAACAACATTTATTCGCAGTAGTTTCTTGTTGCGCACGGTTTCTGCTTCTTGCTTACCAGTTTCCATGTTAGAGCTTCTCTAAGATGGCGGTTTCGCTATGTGTCAAAACGATTCTGTGAAATACAATAAAATAGTAAGTAATTGCCACCCTAAAACGGTACGGTAAGTGACTTAACGTCGTTGACAACGAGATCATTAACGACGCTAACACACAACTTTGTACAATGACAGGAACTGTAAGAGGAGTAGCCATGGCCTTTGTAACGAACCATTCAAGTATTTGCCGAGAGCTATTTTTGGAAGCCATGGAAAACCAAAATCTGGATTGCTGGTGCCAGGGATCGAACCCGCGTCCTCCCGAATGCGAGTCCAATGTGTTGCCGCTGCGCCACCCGAAGAAATATTTATTTATTTATTGGGGGGGGGGGGGTAATTGGAGGAAAAAAACACCTGCACTTACTTTAGACACGGTGAAATTAATTTGCGTTAGTGAAAAAAAATTATGAGTAATAAAGAGTAGTATATTTTCTCTCGCACTAGGGGTACACAAGTACTGCGACGTAGTTGTGCGCGTGGATCCCTGCTCTAAAGTGATTTATGGGGGGTAGCAGTCCTGCTGGAAGGGAAAGTGTGGACTGCCGAAGGTCGACCCGTCAGTAGGGGGGCGTTTGTGCCGATCCCTTCAGAAAGGAAAGTGTGGTCCCAGCCTAAATGGCGGACGATTAGGCCTATGCCTAATCTTTATAGAGCCCTAGCCCAAGCCTTTTGTGACGACAGACCACCCCCTTTTCTGATTCCGAGGCACTTGATTTTCATTTGCTATCACTAAACTAATCCTAAACTACTCAAATATAATAATACAACTAAATTACCACTATACCGAGCGAGGTGGAGCAGTGGTAAAACACTCGCCTCGCTTCGGGAGGATCCGGGTTCGATACCCGACTCCGGGTTTCCCGAAATCACTCCAGGCGAATACTGGGATGGTTCCCCAGGTCCTGACGACTCCTCCCTCCCCCCTCCCCACCTTCCGCTGTGTTCCCCTACTGAGACCTTGTGCTGTTCGAGGGCACATAAAATGTCAAAATAAAATAAATTACCGTCGTGTCAATGCGGTTAATTTGATACCCGACACGCGGTATCTACAATTACAACTGCCTTTTTTTTTTTTTTACAAAATTATTTATACTATGGTCTGTAAAAGTTACACTTTGGCCCGTCGCAACATCTAATAACATTCGCATTGAGTAAGCGACATTAATTACTGAAATATGTAACATGTTCACATGCGTGACTGTTGAACTACTTAATGTACGTTAGAAATACGTGTTTATTTTCAAAACATTTAAATGTAATACAAGACATCCTTTCACCCCAAGCAACTACAGTTTGGTGGAATCGGCAGTATAAGTAGTCTACTTCAGGTCATTAAAGGCCCTTTTATGCCATCAAATATTCATTGAATTCAATTTCTTGTATTATACTTATCGAATAGAACAACGATTAGGCCACTTGGAAAGTTATCCCACATTTTGTAAACATATGATGCACACAATAAATAACGTAAGTATTATACAATAACTATCCACTAATCATACACGACATAAAAATATGTGGTTAAACCAATACAAATTATATTATTACTGTTGTAAAAGTTATTAAAAAATTTAAAGAGATAATGTCTATTTTAATTTTCAAACAGAACTTGATTTACATGTAATTTGGTTTAAGAAAGTCAGATAAACTTATTTTTGGTTTTAAATATTTTGATTCAAAATTTTCCAAACAATAATCTTTGATGAAATTCAATATATTCAATAAATTGAAAAACAGTAAATTAATAGCAGAAAATATAAAAAATACAAGATTGTATTTCAGTACTCTAAAAAGAAGAAAATAAACTTTTCACTAATCAACTCCATAAATTTATTACATTACGCATTTTATATGGTATAAAAGCTTGTCGCGAGATTTGTTAAAAAAAACATATTTTTTTTGTGTCAAGAACAAGTTACATATTGTATTCTTGTTTATCTACACAGGTAAATCTCACGACAAGCTTTCATATAATATAAATGTTGTAATGTCATAAATTTATGGAGTTCAATTAATTTGAAGTTTATTTTATTTAAATATTTTACTATTAATAAATTTTTACTTTTTGTACCGATATACAACATGGTGTGCTCTGAGGTGCTGCGTTCACATCATGTTTGATATACTCTTATGTCACTCAGTGCTCGGCACGGCCTCACCTTGACTTGTGTGTTTGGAGGTATGCGCCGCTTATTTCAGCTTGAAGCTTACTTGTGCCTAGCGAGACACACTTTCAGATTTGATTATGTATTTTATCACCACCGCTAGTATTGGCCCAGGGCGTAGGTCGATATATTAGTTGAGACACGACTCCGCTAAGTCTTATCATTTAACCGGGCAGTAATACACAATCTCGTTGAAGAGCTGAACATGGACGTCATTTTATTCGTATTCTTCTCAGCAAACCCTTTCATGTGATACCCATATCATGGGAGTGCATAAAAAATAACCAGTCCGCCTTCTTGGGCGGGCAGCCATATTGGATTTAGAAAGACTACAGTTTAAGAAAAGAATTTATTGATTGCTTTAATTCATTTTTACTGTGTGTTAGGAAACACAGCTACTCAGAAAACATTGTTCCTCATCCCAATTTTTATTAAAAATGTATACCCGTTCAATCCTACGGGACTTATATGGAACCTTCTAAATAAAAATGTATGTCAATAATAAAACAATTTATCCACGAACCAGCATTATATTACCGTCGTGCTACTTAACTCCAACTGCGGCGATGTACAACTTATATTTCTGATGTTACAGGAAAAATGTTTCAAGTTCTTGCAGTAGTATACTATAGGCAGTCTATGGCTTTCCTTGGGGTTATCCAATTTATCTTTCTATTGAATAACGCTGATTCGCCATCTTCTCTTTACCCATTGCAGTCACCCATTTTTTTTCCGTTTAAAGTAATTTCACAGAACACGTCAGTATCATAAAGGTATTTGAAAATAGTGTAATAGTAGTTATATATGTAATGGAAAAGTTGTTTTGCAATACAGCAAGTATTTCTATAAGATTATATACATTACCGTTGAGCAACCCAAATGTTTCGGACTATCTGAAAAGCTGTGCTATTCTTATTTCTTATATTCAGAATTTTCTTACTTGGTTCTGTTAAAATGTGCAGTCCCTTTAAGGTAAGAAAAACTTGTGAATTACACAGTATACTACCACCAAAATGATATATCATTCAGCTTATAAACAAAGCACACATTATTGGCGCAGTAGTGTTAAATGCAATTAAAATGATCATTGTTTCTCTTTCCACGTTTTCAGGCACAAGTCAAATTCAGTTAGTTAATATGACCACACTATCTCAAGAACACAAATTTGTACTATATAAATAACAATTAATTTGTGTCTAGTCAAACTTAATGCAATCTATAATATCAACATATTATAGCTTGAAATAATTTAACTCTTTTAGAAAATTAGATTAAAATATGTGATTCTCATTAATCTTATAATAATTAGTTATTAATTTTATTAACATTTTGTTTGAGGAAAGTAGAATTTCTATTGTTTGAATCCTTATGCGTATGTTATTTTATAAATAATTCAAAGTATTTAATGCAATCAAAACAGTGGTTGGCCTAAAATAATGTTTAAGAAATTAGTGTTCTCGCAATTTTAAATTCATCTCATTCCAACATCTTCTACTTTATATGAACTGACAAAAATTCTCAAAAATTCTTTATGCTTAGACCTATTAATATTAATTGTTTATGGAAAGTAACGTTTAGCAAATTTTTTTTCTATTGCAATTTCATCACAAACATATTTATAATACAACGACTTTAAATGAACAATCAAAAATGTAAATAGTATGGAAAAATGTATGAAATGAGATTTCACAAACTGTGAGTCATTATCGCAAACCATGTTATTATTTGTTAATTTGTTTGCCATTTAAAATTATTAATAATAGCGAAATTTAAAAATGTTTACCATATAGGCTTACTTTATGTTTTAAGTAACTAAAATTAATGTAGTACACGTAAAACTATTTTAGGCTGCTTAGGACACAATGATGTAGAAATGTGCAGAAGTTACTGTTGCTGTCTACCAATATGCGTAATGCAAATCCTAACTAACATATCAATGCTGTGGAATGCATCCAAAATAACTTAGTACGTATTTCAATACACAGAGTTAACACTTGTACTCCGTAAACGCACTAAGCTGACAGTGTAATTTGCATATTCAAAACAAGGATTTTTGCTTATTAAAAAGTTATCTCTATTTGCTTTTTAAAAGTGTAAGAATGAAGGATTATAGTGCAATGAAGGAACATAAACGGGAAGTGTACATGTGTGTGTACATCCTTTTCAAGAATATTAGATTCTTTTAAAAATCTGGTGATAAAAAGTACTAAACAAGCTAATAATGTAAGAAAGATAACAATATATGTGTATTACAAGTACTGTATACAATAAACTTCATTATTTCTTAGGAAGTATATTTTTAATCCTTCTTTAATCTTCAATTTCACTTTTTTTTTCACAGCCAGTCTCATTTCTTCCTACTCTAGTTCATTAAATTGTTTTTGTTGCTCTTCATTTTGTTGCATTTTGGACTTCAAGATTTCCAGCTGAAGGTTTGTTAGCTCCAGCTTACTCTCAGCCAACACGTAAAATTTACTTGAGGTGTTGGATGGTTTGGTAACGGTCGGCCGCCTTCTAGAAGACAATGAATTATGACTGTTTGAAACGATGTTGGAAACTGGCCCTGTTGAACATAAAACACAACTGGAAAATGGTTTACAACTAACCCAGTTCACTTAGTTTTAACACTGAGAAATCCTGAAAATGGTGTATAGAAGATCTTAAAGGGTTTCATTATTGTTTGAATTTTTTATGATTCTAGTTATATACTTAACTAAACTAACAAAAAAAGTTTCTATGTAAAAAATTAATTCAAACTTCTAGACATTGTAAAATAGTGTTATTTTGAGTTCCAGGTTATTCTTGTGGATTGTCACGTTGTATAATAATAGTCTGTGCAAACCACCTAATACCACATGTAGTTCAGTTTTACTTCTAAATACCTGAACAGTGTCTCGCTTTATAACAATAGCAGAGTTTTAAGACTTGCTGTACAGTGTCAATGCAGTTTAATTATGCATTGTTTGATGTAGGCCTAAGTTTGTTCCGGAAAATCGTGTACTGAAGTTTCAGATCCATACAATTAATAAATTTCGTAAAAAAAAAAAGTAATCGAAACACGAATCACTGACATAAACATTATTATAAAATTTGAAAGTATCCTTCGTTGATTCATTTTAATTAGTACCGAAAGCGTGGGTGGCTGTGGACATGTGGGACGACTTTGCAACACTTATATACTATTTTAGTTTTCCATATTTGTCAACTGTGAATAAATATTAATTAAACGTTATGTTGATATTTATTATTTAAAATGTATCACAAAGATTGTTGTAATGTCTCAAAGTCACCCCAGTTTACGGCAACAATTTTTATATGTGATGTGCATGGCTTGGTTTCATTATTATATAAAAATGGCAACTAAGTTGTTGCGTAAGCTGTATATAACAATTGCAATGCATAGCGAGAAAAATATTTACGAACAGTACATAAACAAGTCTTCTTGAAACTACACACATTGGAAAGTAGGTTAACTTTTAATATTGACAATTCTTTGTTTTATGACTGAGTATGCCGTTTTGTGGCTATTATGTACAGGTTATGAAGTTGAGTAAAATAAAAACAGTTTTATTTTGCAAATATCAAAAATAGCCTCCGCATTACTTTTGTGTCAGTGATAAAAAAAGGATAAAGGACTACTAAATCACAAAAACAATTGAGCATTTATATCGCATATCAATCACCAACATTATTTCAATTTTAATCATTAAACACTAAAGTGGGCTATGTCGAAACAAGTAACTCCTGGTTCTGGTAGATGTATAGAAAACATATTAGCTTTTTTACCATCTACAGAACATATTTTAGCATAATAAGTACTAACCTGGGCAAAATGCATCTTCAACTGTGTTTATCAACTACAATGGTCTAGATACATTAGAGCGTCCCAACCGTAGATTGCAGTAGAGCTTATGACGCGCGCTTTTGCCAGATCGCAGCCACGTTACGAAGTCCTAAAGTACACTACTTCAGAATTTTGAGCTTTAAAATAATATATTCTTTATTATTCAAGTCGATATTACAATTTGTATAGCATAATAGTTCAAAATATGTAATTAATGACATTTTAAAACAAGAAACAGTTCACATGCTCCACCGATATTAATTCAGTACATGCATTGTAACGGGCACTTCATTAAGAAATAAATATCATCCACATTTTAATTATTATAGTTATTGCTGACAAAACGAACAATTTTTTCCATTTTAGTAGCATCTGTCTGAAGACAAACACGTGGTTGGAGTAGTTGATGATTATGAAATAGATCATAAAAACCAATATCGTATGGGAACTGAAATATATGTCTTTTTATGTCACTTTTACTGTCTGCTAAGAATACATTTAAAGTAAGAGAGAGATTGTTATTTATTTGTTTGGACGTTTCTACACGTCCTCGAACAGCACAAGGCCTTGGTAGAGATACACTTCCTCGAACAGCACAAGGCCTTGGTAGAGATACA
>PNEQ01035512.1:0-11342 GCA_003012365.1 Medauroidea extradentata | reverse complement strand
ATCTTGGTGCAGAATATTTGAAGAAATGAAGACGTGTACAACACATGTTTATGTACTTAGATGGCAAGGTCGGTAGGATGACTGCACTCCAGTTCTGTGAAATGCGCCTACAGCGTGATGTATGTACCGCATCGCATGGTAGACAGCAATTATTCATCTTCAATACTTTATTTTATTGTTTGTATCAGTTGTGTTTTTCTTATTTTTGGCATTAACTGTGACTCAATTTTGCCCTTACGATTTTTTTTTATCTGTCATAGTTATGATTAATGGCTCGTCGATGTCAAAATTTACATGTTACTTTTTAAGGACGACTCTAAAACAAAGTGATATACCAAACTAAAAAAATTAACAGTGAATAACGATGTTGTATGCTAAAAGGTCTCCTATACAAAACCACAAAATGAAATTATTTAGTATTTTTAAAAAATCTTAATTTTCTTTTTAGTTTTTTATTTATTTTTTTTTTATTTTGGTATGTAGTTGGTTTTAGTGTCGTCCTTAAAACAGTAACATGCAAATTTTGACTTTGACGAGCCATTATGCGAAACTACGACAGATAAAAAATTACATAAGAACAAAATTTAGTCAAAATGTAGCCTATGCCTTAAATAAGAATGAAATATCTTGTACAAATGTAAATTAAGTACCTATGTAATGATGAAAATTGCTGTCTATCTTTTCAGAGACGTGTGCTATAAAAGCGGTTTAATTTATTAACTATGCGGTTTATAGAGTACATTGACATTCATTTTAGCAGTATATAAAATAGTAACATTTAAAACGAAAGGAAGCAGAACGTGACTGTACTGACCTGTTGAAATGGTAATTAAAAACACTGACGAGGTAACAGAACAATGTTGTTAACAAGTGAAATATTATATTTAGATGCAAATAATTTACATGGTTGGGCAATGTGTCAGAAATTATGTATTAGACAACATAATTGGACGGCTGAATAAACGTTAGATGAATTTAGAGCCCCAGAAGATATTCTTGTAACTAACTTTGATGACTGAGAATATTGTTTTGATTTAGAGGTAGATGTAACAGAAACATTATTGTCATATCGAAGAATCCCTACATTGTTTTGTCACAAATACGCCATAACGTGTACCATAGAATGGATGATCTTAGTCTTGAATGATTTGAAAACATTCCGAAAAAAACTACCAAACCCGTCCTTAAAGGGCGCGGTCTAAACCAGTTTTCAATGACATATTTTATTTTTTTTATTTTTACCAGATATATATGTGTGTGTATATATATATATATATATATATATATATATATATATATATATATATATATATATATATATAGGCATGTATTGTATAAAAATTTTTCTCTAATGAAATGTTTTTTATCTATCATAGTTTTTGCGTAATGACTCATAAACATAAATTTTTTATGTTTATGTGCGCCACTGAATCCAATTGACATAACAAATTTTAAAAAATGTACGGTGGATATCGATGTTGTAGGGTAGGTCCTTACCTTATTTAAAAACAAAACAAAACTTTGTATTTAAAAAATTGATGTAATATTAAGTTAAAAATTTAAAAATTCAAAAATTTTTAAAAATGCAAAAATTTATATATATTTGGTTTTTACATAGGAGATGGCCTAGCCTACAACATCGTTACCTGTTGCAAATTTTTTTCAGTAAGATTGTCAGTTGGTTTTAGTGGCGTATATAAAACCGTAAAATGATAATATTGACGTTTACGAGTCATTACGCAAAAAGTATGAGAGATGAAAAAATTTCACAAGAGCAAATTTTACGACTTGAAATAAGGCGGAGCTCCAGTCTGGTGTGGGATACGATGCCTACCTCCATGGATACCGCAAACGAACATAACCTTCATACAGGCGTTTGGCTTCACATGTCCTGGATGAGATGTATGTAAAGAACATTGGTTATTTTTTGTTTGGAATTTGCCGCTCTTTCAGGTAAACATTGATATTATGCATTTGCGTATCTTAACCACGAAATTAAACTAATAATTTTTACACTTGCCAGCAGGTCTATGAGTGCACAACATTTTTTATTTCTGCCATCACCAACTAACAATCAGCATGTTTGTAAACAAGATTTGTTTCACACAGTACTCTCCCCCTGCGGTGTAAAGTCGGGGAGCGTGTACTTTAAGTTGTCCATTTTGTCACAATTTATGTCAAAAATAAGGAAAATTATCTGGTACATATATTTAAAAAATTTGGCGTTGAAAACTGATGTAGTCGCTCTCTTAAGCAGACTTTTGCCGAAGACGGTACTGCGACGGGATTCCTTTTTTTCCCCGGAAACGTTTCCAGCCACGTCGCGTAGAAGTTGAGCGGGAAGGACGTGGGACGAAGCGGAAGGGAAGGAAATGAGTTGTCTGCCTGTGTCTGTCCTCAACGTCGGGGCAGCGCCCCAGAACAGGTAGGGTTATTAAAGTCGCTACAAGTGGCCCAGCCGTTGCCATGGTGCGACAGGGAGCGAGACGCGAGAGGGATGCATGTAGCTACAGGATGGAACGATCCTTCGGGGCCAGGCGCAGCGGAGGTAGGTACAGCGAGACAGGAATGCAATATCAGCGACGTGCGTCGCCCGTCACACGGCAATATGAGAGAGCACTCTTGAACCCTCGTTATTGGGGTGGAAGGGGGTTGATGTTCTAGCGGTGGACCCGGGGTGGGGAGGGGTTGGTAGCAGACATGTGGGTGGCGTGGCTAGTATCTTTAATACATCCAAGCAGTTCATCCTGCGCGATATACAACCCCCTCCTACTCTTATGTAACTAATATTTCACCAGTGCGTCCTCAATGCGATCGTCTGCCCAGATCGCTGTGCGGTGTTGCCAGGTTGCCTGAAAACTGCACACCGCACATGAAAGATGTCGGCTTAGGAATAACATTCCAAGAACGTTGCGTGTGTATGCCCATTTCAAATTCACCGTTAGTGAAACTGAAAATAAAAATTAAAACAATTCATTAATTTTTTTAAAATACAAATAATGTTTATTATTTATTTTTATGAGCATGACATTATAGCCTGCAACGTCTTTATCATTTGTGATTTTTTTTTAGTTTGGTATATCAGTTGGTTTTAGTGTAGTCGTTAAAACGGAAACATACAAAATATGACTTTAACAAGCCATTATGCGAAATAATAATATAAATAATAATAATATAAAAATTTCATAAGAGCCAAATTTAGTCACATTTTGTGTCTATAATAAGAAAAAAATGTCTGCTTCAAATAAAAAATAAAATAATGGTGATGAATATTGAGGTAGACCGCGCCCTTAAAAGTCGGTATAAAACAGTTTTCGGCGTAGTAATACTTTTAATTTTATATTTCTAGCATTTTTTTTATCTTATTTTAGACTTAAATTATGACTAAATTTTGCTCGTAAGATATATTTTTATCCCTCATAGTTTTTCGTAACGGCTCGTAAACATCAAAACTTGCATTTTATTGTTTGATGACCGCCACTAAAACCAACTGACATACCAAACTGAAAAAATTTACGGAGAGTTACCATTTTGTATGCTACAACGTCTCCTACATAAAAACAAAAAGTTACATATTTTTCTATTTAAAAATAATTGCTGAAATTTTAAATCAAAATTAAAATATGATCAGTAATTTAAAAGATGCAAAAAAATTATATTTTCCTTTACAAAGAAAACGTCGTAGCCTACAACGTGGTAATTCTCTGTAATTTCTATCCAGTTTGGTATGTCAGTTGGTTTTAGTGGCGGTCAAAAAACCGTAAAATGAAAATTTTGACGTTTACGTGTCATTACGCAAAAGCTACGAGAAATAAAAAAATTTCAAAAGAGAAAAATTTAGTCACAATTTATGTCTAAAATAAAATTAAAAAATATCTGGTACAAATAAAAAAGACGTTGAAAACTGGTGTATACCGTACCCTTAAAACATATTTTCTAGCGACCGAAAATGGCGAAAATTTGAGTTTTTGTGTGTTTTTTTTTATTATTAAATCTCGCCGCAAATTATTTAAAAAGATATAGGCTTGTACAATACACTTTTATCTTCAATAATACGTCATAAAATGATAGAGAACAACATAAAGTCTCATAGAGGCGAGATATCCGGTAAGAAGACCACGCCAGTTAAGTGATTTGACCCTAGAGGCCAGAGAGAGGCGTTATGCCCGTACTGTCCCGTCCTTATCGCTTCCATACGAGCGAGGTAAGAAACTAGCGTGAGCCCTAGTAGATTATATTTGCCAGTGACTTTTTCTCGTGCTCAAAAAAATTATGGTTACATTTTAGATTCGGCAAAAAAAAAATTGAAAACAATTAGAACTAAACACCAATAAAAAGAAAGTTTTTACCAGAGGCCTCTAGTAAAGACCTTCAATAAAATTCTAAATTGTTACCTAAAGTTATTTAGATTAAAAACAATAACTATTAACACAATGAAAAAAATATCGTTAGTTTTTCAGAGAGGGTGACGCAGTGGTCTAAAAATTTCAGTTAATTCCAAAAGTAGTAAAAATATTATTTTAAAAAAGATTAATTAATTTATTAATGAACAAAATAGAATGCGTCGGTTTACTACAACAAACTTTCATTCCATTGTATACTAAACACGTACTTCCAATATTTGCATCTTTTAAAGACTGATTAGTGAATTTTTGAGCATATCTTTCTGGCAATATTACTTTACAATTTTCCGAAATTACAGCTGTTTTATGCCCAAACTGTGTTTCTATTATTCAACATTATTTATTGGATATGGGTTTCCTATTGTAAGACCGGAACATTTCTTAAACTCAATGACCCCGTTAATTATATTTAGTGTTGCTTCCATTGTTGCCATGATCTTTGAAAGAACTGTGCAATGGGAGTGCATGACTGGATTCAGTTTCTTGGACGTACTCCATTGCAAATTGAATGACTGTCAAAGAAAGCTAAACAAATAATGAAGTTTTCTTTGACAGTGATTCAATTTGCAATGGAATACGTCCAAGAAACTGAATCCAGTCCATTGTTGCTATATTTATTACATAAAAATAAAGAAAGTTATACAAAATCAAAAACACAAAAAGTATTTTCAATAAATTTGAATGTCTAGTGACTACTTATGTTACGAAATTCAATTTCATATTCATGAGTAATTTCGTATGGTTTCAAAACACAAAGCCCAATTCAAATAATTCAAATCGTACATCTTCCAAAATTTTTAATTTCATATTGTTTTTATTGACAGCTATTGTGATTTTGAAAGAAACTGTTTTCTTCATTATCAAAACAATCAACTATATTAAAATTATATTTAAATAGCTAAGAAAATTACATCACTATACTTTCAATCACCCAGTTTCAACTACATTATTTTTTATTAAATTATTTTTTATAACGGGTTGGGTTAGCGATATTGTAAGTTTTTGATCAGAAATATATTATTTTTTGTTAGGGGTATTATAAATTTGGGTTAGAGGTATTATACAATTAAGGTTAGAGATATTATAAATTTTAGGTTAAAGATATGTAAATTTAAGGTTAGAAATATCATAAATCGTTATTTTATATAATTGGGTTAGAGATATTATAAATTTTCTGTTATAGATAGTAAATTTTTTATTAAGGATGTAAATTTTGAGTTGGAGGTATTATGAATGTTATATTAGAGATATAATAAATTTTTATTTTATACGGTTGGGTTAATGATACTATAAATTTTAATTTTATGTGATCGTGTTGTTTTATACAAATTAAATTGTTTTGAGTTGAGTTGTTATATATATTTATATATTGTTTATAACAATGTTTTTTTAGTTTGAACTACTGTTTATTTAATTATTTTTTATAAGTGGAAGTTAAAAATAAAATATTTACTACTAATAAAAAGGATTCTATAGCAGAACTACTATGGAATAGAAAATAATACTAACAAAAGATTTGATTTATGGCTGCTTACAGAAAATTTCAATAATAATAATAATCTTTTTAGAAATATTGGAATATTATTTACACAAATGTAGAACAAAAATTGGAATATTTTAAGCCAGTTACAGAACATTTTAGTGATAGTATTATGTTTTTTAAAATAACAGTTTTAATAGATTGTAATGGAAAAATTGAAAATGGACAGTTTTTTTGTGAAACGCAAGTGTGTTAGTTGTAAGTGTTTTTTTTTTGTTAGCTCTAGATTTTTAAATTTTTAAATTAGCAAGACGTGAAGTTAAGGAAAAAATACCGTGTTTATTATATTCCGATGTATATACGATTGAAGGAAGTAAATAAATTATTAAGAAAGATATAAAAATTGTAAAACAAAAATCTAACAATCCTGTTTCTATTCCATACAAAATAGAATTAGATAAACTTTTAAGAGAATTACTAGGAAATTTTAAAGAACTAGGAAAAGAACATTATTATTCTTAGGGTTTAGATATAACACAAAATATTGCTGGCATTTTAGCAAAGAAGAAATGATTAAATATTTACCAAATAATATTAATTTTCGTATACAGAGAGAATACAAAAGGAATGTAATGTAATACTTAATCATGATAAATCTGTTGTAAAAGATTTATTAACACGAATAAACTCTAATTCTAGAGTAAAAATTTACGATAAAGTTATTTACCAATTAACAAGCCCAGGAATTAATTAACAACTAGGACACTATATTACAGATTTTTAAACTGCCCAGATAAAAGAATTTTAAAAATCGCTTCTACATTAACTAATGAAAATGGAATTACGCGATTAGAAGCAAAAAATTATTATTATATTAACTATAATTTCCAACTGCAGTCGCTTTTGTGACATGTAAAATTGATCACAAGTTTGTTATTTAAAGTGCTAAAATAATTACGTACCAAATTTATAATGCAAAAAAAAATTATTTACTTATATCATGTAGTGAGTGTGTGTGTGTTTGTGCATGTACGCTGTTGTATTTAATTTTAACTTAGTGATTCAGTAAATCTCACCTGGTAGATCGGCCTCCACCCGTACAGTAAAGTACGGCCCGTTGCTTAGTTACCAGGCGCGCGCCCTCTTCGTCGACAGCTTTGCCTGGGATGGCGAACAAAAGGGTGAATACCCATCCCGTTGCCCATATATAACCTCTGTTGCGCATTATATAAACACCATAGATGTCTGTTTCAAGTTTGAGTGCTAGTAGTTCGAAAATTATATATATATATATATATATATATATATATATATATATATATATATATATATATATATATATATATATATATATATATATGTGTGTGTGTGTGGGGGGGGGGGGGGTGTATGTATGTGTCTTATATAAAATTTTCCACAGACAATGTCTTAACCACTTGTTTCCAACACGTTAGTAAAAAAAAATATTTCGTGTATTCCCACCACAATAGCAAATAAGAGAACTATGATTTTCTTTTCTTATTGCACATTCCTATTATTTATGTGTATATCCAGTTTGGTATAAACTAATAAAATGGTGTTTTAAATAATATAATTAAACTTAAACGTTTATATTGCCCCAAGTTTTCGAATTCGTGTCTTAGACGTTGACATAATCTGTTAAGACGTGGCCTAATGCACCTTTAAATTTTTCAAAATTTTGCAAGAATGGGTTATGCACGTTACCGAAACATAAAAAGAATCAATTATTTAAGTTTTCTTATAAGATACCACAACTTTAGCATCTCACTTTACTACATTCAACGCACGGGTAGGAATCTGTCAAACTAAAACCCTAGCATCACGAAAAAAAAGTTATTTTGTTGTCAAGACAAACTATTTTGTAGGTATTCACCCTTCAAAGTTAATTTTGAAAGGTCCGCAAATACATTTGAAGTCACCATTAAAATATTGTGGTCACCTTTAAATTATTATGTGCTTTCTACAAAATAATTTGGCACGGAAGATTTCCTACAAAATTTTTCTTTCAGTAATCTGCATCAGTAATTTTTTCTGAAGTGTAACTAAAAATCATTATCCCGTATAGCTTGAGAGACAATACCATAATGACTTCAAAAACTTCACAGTATGAGAGTAAAAGGAATCATTTTTAACGTGTAGTGTGTTTTCGCAGGAGGTAGAGTCTTCAAATTAAAAAAAAATAGTTGACTGGAATATGCGAAAATCTTGTTTTTAGCCTGAAATGGCCCCCGAACTAACTTTGGTTAATTTTGGTAAATAATGTCTAAAATGAAAATTAATAATAAATAAATTTTCTCGAAAGAATATTTGGTAAAATTTGGTCATTGTGGCATATGACTCATAGTTATCAAAATACGCAGTGACGTAAAAACAAGAAGTCCTCAATCCATTAAAAGTTCCCTAGTATTTAGTTATTTTCTGCGTAACATTCGCGTAGGCATGAAACATAAATTCTAACTTAAACAACCCCAAAAATGTGCATCATTTTCAAAACAAACATTTAATATAAGCGTTCCAGAAATTTCGAAATATTGTTTGTCCAGCTGAACAAAACAGAAAATGGGGTTCATGTAATGACTTTGTGTTCAAAGTTTAAAACTTTCGTTTTGTACACACAATAAAGATAACTTACACAACACCAAATTAATGTAACTTTTGAACTCTCCCATACCCCTTCCTGACAAATTTCGCATCTCGTAACTTATAACTAGGATATTTTGCATTATGTTTAATATTTGATAGAGCAAATCGTACTGTAAACTACGACACCTAAATTTCTAATTTAGCTTGTATTATATATAAAATTAAAGTATTTCTAATTCATCATTGAAGTTTGAAAATGCAACACAGTGTTACATTTGACAGTTTTTGGCATTCAGTGATAAAATCTGTTTTACTACTATAGGCCTACGGTTTTTGCATTCCTTCATGAAATTTGTATTTTTAGTACTTGACAGATTTTGTATATATTAATAAAGTCTGTTTTTTACTACTACTGTCTGGGGACAGACTATTTCCCAGTACCCAATTTATTTTGCAGACTACAACGTGATTATTACCACACAGTACATGGTAGTATATACTTCACGAAGACAATTACAGCTGCTTCGCGAAATGAAAGTGCACAACTTTTACAAAATTGTCTACAGTTTTATCATTAAAATTAGATTTTTCTAGGGGTTGTACGAAAAAAAATTGTCTAAAAATGAAGCCAGTGTTGGGAAATTACATTTAGTAAAAAAATGAAAACCACCATAAAAATGTTTAATTCATGTGATGATTCAAACAAAAATTCAGAGCGAACATAAATATATTACATATTATACATGCCATGCAGGCGAATCATTAAGTTGTGTTTTTCATTAATTGCTTCATACCAGTAAAGGGAGTTTAAAGAGTACTATTTAAAAATTGTACGAGTTTACGTTTCAAGTGTAAACCCATGCTTATATATGTGTGTGTGTGTGTGTAGGATGCTGCAAAATACATGTCAATATTCTAGGGAAACAATCCTCACGTGTAGAGGAACAAAAAGTGTTACATGAACTTAGGTCCAAAAACGCACCGTTTCTGCGCTACAACAGTTAGCAATACAATGACGTATGGTTGATAGCGCGCGGGTAGGATCATGTTGCTGTGGGGCATCATTACAGCAGTACATAACATGTTACTATGCCACACATTACGCCACTAACACACAGACAGTAGGAACAACTGTGACACAGCAACATGATCCTGCCAGCGCGCTTTCAACCATACGTCATGTATGCCTACTGTAGAGCAGAAACGGTGCGTTTTTGGACCTATGTTCATATAACACTTTTTGTTCCTCTACACGTGAGGATTGTTTCCCTAGAATATTGACATGGAATTTTGCAAAATCCTGTATATATATATAACAATTTATTTCGAATTGTAATTTACACACACACAAATATATATATACACATGTATATGCATACATGCTGAAAAACATAAAACGTTTTTAAAGTGGTTTGGTATAATAATCAACATGCATTTCTCATGTCATGAGACCATAAAATAATATACATAAAAAAATTAAAAACTTTTCCAACTTAGGGACTTTAATGTTGGGTCCCACTCTTCTTGTTGAATTTTCAATTTACAAATTATGCCATTAGTTTCATTGACATTACTATACATTTCATCATACCGTCCTAAAAATGCCTTCGTATTTGGCAACCAATTATATATACACATTACCTGATGAATCTGCTAAGGCATTCTTATGTTAACGATTTAAAAACGATGTATAACAAATTACGCAATAATTACTGATCGTATTATTGATTTTTAAGTCTGTCACAAGGTATTGTATTGTAAAATAGAGCTACAGTTATAAATTTTAAATAAAAGTTTTAAATAACCTAAATATACAAAAAACAGTACTTCCTAAATGGCTTGTGCTGCCCCACCTTAAGGTCATATATGTATGAAAAATGCGTAACTTAATATTTTTGCGATAGTAGAGTAAACTTTGTAGGCGATACTATTGACTATGGTTTCATCTCATAGAAAATTTTTATCTTGCACAGTATTTATATAATAGCAGTTAAAACAAAATATGTATCTTACTCTACCATTCACCTTACCAAACCTACGGACTTATGTAATGAAATAACTTACACTGTAACTATATGTCACGGTCTAGTTGCTAAAATTTATGAAAACATAAATCATCTTTAATTTTGCACTTAGAAATTGATAAAAATATTTAATTAGTGCACCAAAATGTTTAAATACAAATGTAAAGTTATTTATAATCTGATTACTCTTCTATAATATAAAAATTAATCGCAAAATGTGTTGGTAAGCGCATAACTCAACAACGCCTGGACCAATTTGGCCAATTCTTTTTTTTTTTTTTTTATGTTCGTTGAAGTTCAAAGATGGTTTTTACGGCGAGAAAAATTCGAATAATTGCCGGGAAAAAAAAACTTAAAAACAGTAGAGTCAATTTGAGCTTTATTGCTATTGTTGTTTAAATAATGTAGGTATTTTCCTGTGATCGAGGCCTTAAGCATTCACTCAGGTATTGTATAAAGTTTGGGGTGTGGGAGGGGTGGTGTTACGGGTTCGTATCCCGTGCACGACTTTGCGATGGGAATTACTATGACATCATACAAGCGTATTGCGCGCGCTCTTTACACTGTTATTGAGTACGCTAGCTGTTAAATGCCGGGCAGCTGTTTTGCGGTGGAAGCCGCAGCCGGGCAGGTGTTTTATAGAGAAATAAAGATGAATTAAAAAAAGAAGTTCTGCAATTAAAGTACGCTTAGCGCAGTGGACTGGACAAATCTGTTTGTATTTGATGTTTTAAAGATAAACAGTGAATATAGTATAATATAGAATATAGTATCACCATCAATTAACACGTAACTAAAAGTTAGTTACTCTTTTCTATAGTACACGCGGGC
>PNEQ01035511.1:0-17848 GCA_003012365.1 Medauroidea extradentata | reverse complement strand
TATATATGTATTCGTTTTAGTAAGACATGTGTTTTTGAAAGCACCCTTATACGAGGGGCACTATGAACGCACCCCATATCATAAATATGTTACTTTCTTTAACTTAGTGACTCTGATATGCTCAATGCATAATATTTTATTTTCTGTGTAATTATGTCTTTAGTCCAGTGTAGATTTTTATGTGTTAATTGTATCTTCCCCCGCCACCCCCGCTCGGACGCAGCGCTGTGGAGTTCCGAGCCGGAAACTGGCAGTTGGCATCGGCGCGCGTTCAGGGGCGGCAGCTCGCGTGTGCACTCTGCGCCTTTCACCTATGTTTTATAAAATCACTTTCATTACAATAGTTTAAAGTATTTCAACTGGAACGTATTAGATTTTGTCGGGCCGGAGCCCCCCCCCCCCCAACCCTTCCGGCTCGTGCGCGAGGGGCTTAACAACTTTATCATTTCCACCGGCTTCTAGCCATTATATCAGCACTGCCTACTGAACGGGCTAAAGGTTTAGGCCCGCTTCGCTAGTGATGCCTTCTGCACCCTAGTATTTTGTATGCTTCTGTGAGTAAACGTGAGTAATTCTACCACAAATTTTGTTTATGAGTGTTACCTGTGTTCCCTGTGATTGGGTAAGGAATCATGGCGTGTGGCTCGGCCTACAGACCACAGCGTGGGAGAGGCTATACAGCTCCCTTCGCCGTACAAATCTCTTAGCATCTATGCACGCAGTCCCTTGGGCCGTCGGCGTCACGACCCCGAGACAACAAGGATCTCACTGCTTCAATCAGCCGGGTATTCCTTCCATTACTTCCCCATCCACACCTCATTTCACCTTCACCTACCGACCTTGCCTAAATACCTCTAATACTGCCTTCCCCACCCACACGCCCACGTCATACATTTTGTTACAACGTACTCTTATTTTGCGCACATTTTGAATTTTTTGTTACATTTTTGGCATATTCTACGGTATTATACATAGATCAAAGTCGTGTAGCAGACATTTCGACAATCCTGATTCGATTCCCGGAGGTATCTTGATATCCTCAAGTAGAAAACGTGTCGGACATTGCCACTGGCTAATAGGTCTTTTCGGGATTATTGCGTTAATTCAGTCGCTGCTCAAACATCGTGTCATTTCACAACCTTCATTTTCCGGCCACCTGTCCATATCAAATGGTTAGGGTAAATTTACTCCTAATTTCTTTCATACATGGCGACCCTGCCTGAGGTGGGACATCCTTTGTAGATTTTCATTAAGGTACAACTACAACTAAACCCATCTTACGGTAACTTGATACTTTCTGGAAGCCCTGATTTTAGCTTTGACCGGTTTTCCCACCAACTATGTATCCTTCCGCCAAACGTCAAAAATAACATTGCCAGGCTGACGGCTGCACTGCAAGCCGACGTACATTGTTCATCCGCCGTTACTAACTTGTGTCACCTCTAAAATATTGTAATATATGCTAAATGTAGATATAAATTTTTTCATTTCCTGAAAATTAACACATGTATGTAGTCACTAAACGTTTTTCAATATTTTAGCCGCTGTTCATAATGTATAGAAGAACTATTTCTACGACATTAATGCCAACCCAATCATCCTCCAATTACCATACAACAGACGTGTTTAACTCACTTATAAAATGAACAATTTTCATACTCGCGGACGCGTAATAATAAAAAAATTATTTATTTAACTCACTGTATTGCCTTTTCATTTGCTTGCATAACTGTATGGCAATAATGGAAGTATTTCTAGTCATTTTTTCAACGGTTCGTTTTTAAAAGTATCAACTTACCGTACGGTGAGTATAATTAGAATTTTGAAGAAGCAAGTTGGTCATGATACCATACAGAAATTAGATGAGGCTTTACAAATTAACATACTTGACGCCACAGCTCAGCATCAATATTAATTTAGTCTTTATATAGGAACAACTCGTCCGACCACTTGACTCAGTGATTATAGTTCTGACTGGTCGACCAATTGTCTTGGGTTCAATTCCCGCCTGGAGAGGAAAATTAACAGTTATCTCCCCGGATCCAGGACTGTGAGTTGTGTTGTCCCCGCATCACCATACTGCGGAAGACAGTGGCGAACCTCCGCAGCTTCATCCTCGCCTAGTCGTGCCTCTGAGGTTCCCCTTGAGGTCCAAACAAGCCTCCGAGCTGAAACCTCATCTACCCATCAGAACATCTCAGAGCCTTCACATACTTTATTCTCAGCGCGGTACGTAGGTCTGAAACTTTAATAGACCAGAGACAATATAAACCTATCTACCAATTGGATGAAGATATGCAAAACGGAACCAATACACAAGTAATTTATTTTGAGATAGTCACTCAAAGTATATCCTAGAAAAAGAACAAGTATTAAATCGTAATCTTAATATATATAATGAAGTGTCCTAACACACTCACTTATCAAGGCACAGCCCACACCGCTGGACCTAGAACCATGAAATTTTGAGGGTAGCTTCCCCTTTCCCCGTAGGCACCCATTAAGAATGGATTTCTCAAAATTCGGTAACTAAGGGGGTGAAAAGAGGTGAAATGTGTTTCCGAAGAAACGTTGATAGAGCTCGAACCTGACGGCCTTTCATTGTGAATTTTACTTTAGTAGGACACTCATAAAAATGCATATTAGCCAATTTAAGGATTTTTCGAAATTCAACAAATAAGGGGGTTATTAACTATCGATATCTATCGAACACTTCGGGATAGAAAGTTGGTGTTCACTTAAAAATGTTGCTTACGTAAATACCCAAACAGTAGTTTTAGGATTTTTTGAAATTGAAAACGGGCAATATGTGTTTTTTATTAATCGTCTATATCTTTGAAACACAATTGGCTATCGTCGTGATTTTTACTTTAATTGGTTACGTATACAAATGTCTATGACAGGACTACAAGACGTTTCTAAATCCTTTAATTAAGGAGGTGAAAATACGTGAAATGTGTTTTCGATTATCCCTCCATATCTATGGAACCAATCGAGATATCGAAGTGTTCTTTGCTTTAAATTGATGCTTTTGTAAATATCCCAAGTACCACTAAAATATATTTTCCATATTCGACCCTAAAGAGACTAAAAAGGGATAAAATGCGTTATCGGTTCACAGTCGATATATATATAGCGGCGTGATTTTGTTTAAGATTGATGCTTACTCAAACACCTGAAAAGTAATTTTACGGATTTTCAAAATTCCCCACCTAAGGACGTGAAATGGGGTGTAAATGATGAAATGTGTTTTTAATTAATCGACGATTTATCTAGTACTCAGCTAGCTATTGTCGGGTTTTTCACGTCCAAGAGACACCTGTTAAGTATACTGAAACGTGAAGAGTTTTTAGACATTCACTCTCTTAGGAGGTGAAAAGACGTGTAATGTATTTTTTTTATAAATACTCGATATCTATCGAACCAGTCGAGGTATACAGTTAATTTTGTTTCAGGACGATGATTATAAAAATAATTGCAAAATGGATTATAGAATTTTAGATTATAGAATTTTAGATTATAGAATTTTCTAAGGCTACCGTCATGATTTGCACTTCACTGGATACTTAGACAAATAGCTAGGATATTAATTTAAAACATTTCGAAATTCTGCACTCAAAAGGGTGAAAAAGCACAAAATTTGTCTTCCATCAACCCATGATATCTATCTAACCAGTAGAGATATTGAGGTGTTGTTCGCGTCAGAATGATGCTTACGTAAGTATTTTAAAATTACATGTTATGTTTTTACTTTATAAGATAACTTGATTATTAATAATAAAATTTAGTTTGTGAACTTTTAAGGCAGACGATCCGAAAAACAAGTACGAGCAGCGAGAAATAACTTTTACAGGAGTTTCACTCTACAGTAACCTATCGCCACGTGGTGTTGTACAACCTCTATGAGCCCAGGCCATTAATATTTTATTTTTTAAATAAAATTTTATTTTCATGAATAATTTCGACGTACTGGTCTACATACCGGGAAGATCTGGGCTCGAATTCCGTTAAAAGTGTCGTGCGAACGTTCAATTCTGACACACAAAAACTACAAGGCAAATCGAATTAGTGCAATTGACATGTAGTCGTTTAAAAGGGGTAAAATTGATTGTGCAGTTCACTTTCTATTTAGGTTCCTCAACAACATCAGCTCATATATATCATCTCACCAATCTCAAGGTTGGGACACCAAATACGTTTCCGTGAAACCTTTTCCCACCAAAACTTTCTAATGGCATTTAACTTCAAGTTAATATTTTGAAACACATGTAATTGAGGGCACCGTCACCAAAGGCTGTGCACAGCGTAAATAAGACATTTTTCATTAGATTCACCACTTATTTTTAGATGTCTGTAACTACCCCACAACGCAAAATTTGCAGAGCTTAAATAAGGACCAGGCGAAGTCGCTGTTAGTGGCAGGGACAAACATAAGACTGTTTTTCTGCTGGACAGCTACAGCTACTTATCCTACTGCAGAATTAGCTCAACTAACCGCTTGGACATTCTAACACTTGATGACTGAAGTATCAATCTTGTGTAAAAAGAGGTTTTTCAGTTAAAGTAAATATTATCAGGTACGAGTAATACTCGCGAGCAAAGCCGCGGGGGACTGCTAGTATTTGAATAAAAAGAAGAGGCCAGGAAAAGTGGTTTGTGCAAGGTTTATATGGACACAATAGATTTGACCTTGAATATCTCAGCTCCAGTAATTTGTGGATTCTACATAACTCCATCCTATCGGTAACTGTGTAATCTGCTGCAGCGAAATTGTGGAACATTTAGTAATAGACAATTTGTGATCATGACTAAATATATAGCGAAACAAACATTGACTTATTTTGAAAATAAGAAAATTTAGAACGAATCGCTTCAATATTATGGTCAATGGGACCACCCAACATACGATGAAGTACTGAGTAGGCCAAAGACACCGCGAACCATTAACGTATCTGGGGTCGATGAAAGACTTCTGCTGTCCAACAAGGCATTTTTTTTAATTCATGGTCTGTGAACTAAATCGCTGGTTTTGTTGCACTCTGCGTAGATCTTCATCAATATGGAAGAGGAAGTCGTTTTAGATATCTTCGTATAAAAGCACGAGATTTCAATGTACTACCGTCCACACAAGTTGTGTAAGCGTTTGTCGTCCGGACCATCTAATGGTGTACCTCAGACTAAATATATGTCTCCATCGTAATGCCGTAATAATAAGTTAACCTGAGTAACAAAACACCTTCAATTAGAACTACGTTGGAAATTTACAACCCCATTTTAAATATTTGCGTTCTCCACAGTAAGCCACACAGCCTCTTCTTAAAAGTATTTCTAGTAACAGCAACTGCTTTAAAAACATTTTTCGTATACGATCTATTTCACGTTATTCTGCAAATTAAGTAATGGATAATATTATTGGAAAGCATCCCTGACTTTCGAATTTAAAAATTCTGTCGACAACAATTGGAGCCACAGCGATTGAGTGGTTAGACCACTCGTCCCTCACCATGTCAATCCGGGTTCGATCCCTCGCGGGGCTGGCGTAGGATCATTCGCATACTTGGGAAATGTGGCGGTCTTTGCCGTAGGTCAGCGGGTTTTCTCGGGGTATTCCGACACCTCTCATATTACCCTTGTCCCCTCCGTGTGGAGGGTTGGTGACGGGCTGCCACCCTATTCCGTAATAATAATTTGGTTGAAACAGAGATAAAAGTATCCTTGTAAAGACGCACGATTTTCATGCGTTTCGTCGACATCATAGGTTGATCATGACATGGTGAGCATTTTTAATTCACTATTTACTTTCAGTTTTTAGTAAGGTTAATCTTTCAGGTGCATGTAAATAAGTTAACGAGGCTTTGTATAACTGTTAGAATTAGATTATTAAATATTATTGCTGGCCAACAGTAAAATACTACAACAGCGTGGAAAATATTCCCGTTGACAGAAGACTTAGGTGGAGCTGCAAGGGGAAGTAAGAAATTATTTTTGACAGAGCCGAACCACTCATTCATTGCTTTATTCGCCCTTAAATTGCAACAGTTATTTTTTTACTGGACAGCGTTCACGTTAATGTATTTTTTAAGGTAGGTCTACTGAAATTAGGCGCCGCTGGTAAGTCAACATTATATATATATATATATATATATATATATATATATATATATATATATATATATATATATCTTTGTGTGTATGTGTGTGTACGTGTGTTCAAAAGTCCGACAAATCTATATCTTCTCAAACCGTCACCTTTTTTTCTACTCAGATTGGCCATCTTATGTTCTAAATTCTCGTCTCTTAGACTCTATTTTGTACATCGCTGTTTACCCGCCGAATTAAATTTGTTTGTAAATCACTCAGTTACAGACCTGGACGTCTTGTTGGATTTTTCTCATTACAGGCGGCATGGACAAATTATTTTGTTTATCGAACATAAATCCACTATTTCGAAGTGTATGTTTTTATAATCAATTCAATAAAACTGTTTTTATCAAGACCGCTCCTAGGTTCAACCGTGGTCGAACGAATTACTTAAAAAATTACTGATCGCAACCAACCTGGTATACTAGTATAAACAACATATTCATAGCCAAATAAAATTATGAAACTGGGTCAATGCAATGTTTTCAGTAGTCTAGATTTCGTGGGATCAACAAAACTCTCTAGAAAACTTTACATTTGAATTATCTTTGTAGTAACGAGCGGCTAGCTATGGCTGTACGAGTCGCAAAAATATTTTACAATAGTGGCATGGTGAGGTATTCCCCTCATTACTGAACAGCACAAATACATATAGTTTTTCTTTTCCCATGCTCACCTCAAGCTTCATAATCCTCTTCCTCATCCTTTTCAGCCTCATTATTTTCCTCCTACCCTTTCCGCTAATTACTCGCAAGCACATTTATCCCCTCACGTAAGCAAACTCACGTATCACAAAAATGCACCCTCACATCCGCAGTTTCACATCAAAGATATGCGCTCACTTAAATTCCCCAAATGTTCTTTTTATCTTCTGCATATAATTTTCCAAACTTCTTGCACACGTAAGCCGAATGTCCAGTAAACTTAATAGTCAAACGTTACTGCACATAATGTGCATTTTCTGAGACAGTAGTTCTTTACTTCTTGTAGCCTGAAGCGATCACTTTTATATATAGCATATATATATATATATATATATATATATATATATAATTGAATTAAGGAAGCATTATCTGTTGCTTTTTACTATTAAATCTGTTGGATACACACACATATACATATTTATTTTTTTATTATTTATTCAAATTTAATTTTTACTTTTAAGTAACATTTATTACGCAAAACAGATTTACTGATTTTGATTTATATATATATATATATATATATATATATATATATATACACACACATACATACACATCACTTTACAACTTATCGTCTGTTATTGTTTAATTACATTAATTTTTTGGATTATCAGACAGGGTTTAGTTTAGTGAAATGCTAAGTATAGCTGAAGAACGTTCGTTGCCTGTGTTGAGAGTCACAAGTACCAAAAAAAAAAAAAAAAAAAAAAAAAAAAACACCAAGATGAAATATATCACTGAATAAAACTCTGTAACTATTTATATTATCAACGCTCGTTAGAAACACGGTACAGTTCTAGAATATTTTCCATGCGTATGTTATGGATTCGGAAACTTACTAACCAGATCCGACTGTGTCATAAGCAACCCGATGGTACAAAACGTGTTTTAAGACATGCAGATGATTGGCAGGTAACGTTACCTCAACTGTTCAGCTGTCTATATAGTAAAATACGTACTCTGTTTTTTTTCTTATAGTACAATCTTAATACTAGCAAGTGGAGGACAAATACAAATTTATTGTTAAGAAAAAGCATCGTGGAAGTATTCATCTATAAATGGTGAATAAATAAAGCAACTTACTAAAGAGCAACTAGTAATTATGTACAGATAGGAAAGTCATATTTTTAAGACGATATGTAAGACTTCATGCGAGTAAGCCCAGCTTCTCGTTACATTGTGTGTGTTTTAGTCTCCCAAATACGCACATCGTTTCTAGGTGTCTCACGTACACATTTAAATCCTAGATTAGGCATTTATGAAACGGAAATATTTACATTCCTGGTATGTTCACAAAGAATCGAACAATTTTTCGAAACTGCCCTTAAATTCAAAAACTAATTTTCTTAATCGTAGTAAAGTTAGTTGTTCACTCTAGTGGTAGTCTTAAATGTATTATCTAATGCCAGCAGTAACCATTTTCACACCTTGGTACACCAAACTCCATACAATTTACATGATTTATATTGTCTGCATAAATTTTAAAGAGTCGTCAACTATACTCTATATACGTCAGAAGGTAAAATCGATTCATCAGATCAAATTATTTATATTAATTTTTTTTGTAAAATAAAAAATACTAAAAACTATTTACTATTTGCTTATTCGGCAGTAATTTTAATTTTTTCTTGTGTATGTAAGATCATACAATTTTTTTAAAAAAGGATATTTTAATATACAAATTCATAGCCAAAACTTTATATTGCATGGTTAAATGTGAATACGAAAACTGTACTTGTGCTGATATCAACACACATGTATGTTTATGTGTCTATGTATCAAGATTAATATCCCCCGATACGTTATTCTCATAATTAAAATTTTTCCTGCAAACAAAAAAAAATACGTAAAAGTATTTGATTACTTTTCGAAACAACTACGTATCAATAGTTCTAATCGTATATTAATACCCAAACCTCGTGTTTTTCTTTTTTTTTTTTGTTAATATTACTGTTGTATACATTTTAGATACGCCAAATACTGCGATTTTAAGAATAACTATTAAGAGGAGCTCAACAATTATGGAGATACGTTCAACTTTTTTGAACAAACCTTCTCAGAGATTCCGATAATTATACAATATGTTGCCGAACAATACCGGCAAACTCCAGCAGGTGATTCCTCGAGGAAAAAAAGCATAAAATTCAAAGAATACTTTGTGCCTGAAGATTTTTATTTTCAGTTTCAAAATTTTCTTTAAATGCAAATAATTTTATACTTTATTTTAATGAGCATGACATTGTAGCATGCAATGTCTTTATCCACTGTGATTTTTTTGCGTTTGGTATATCAGTTAATTTTAGTGTAGTCCTTAAAACGGAAACATGCAAAATATGACTTTAACAAGCCATTACGCGAAAACAATGAGAGATAAAAAAAATTTCATGAGAGGCAAATTTAGTCACATTTTGTGTCTAAAATAAGAAAAAGATATCTGGTACAAATAAAAAATTAAAAAAATGGTGATGAAAATTGCGGTTTACCGCGCCCTTAAGGAAGGAATTAGTCATTGAAAGTTGAACTTAAACAGTGCATTTTCCCAACATATCATAAACTAAATGACGTAGCTTCATGTTGTTAGGTTCTTCTAATTCACAGACAATTTTGCTAATACATTCCACCCTTATTGAAAATCAGGGGTGGCCACCATCATGTTTCATATAACTTTTTCTCCATTGAGTTATTCAGTAACAGCCTGTATAGAAACCTATGTGTTTGCAAGTTGTCTTAAGTATTTTTCGGGATTGTAAATTCATCTATTAACTTTCAAAGCTTTTCTCGTAATATGAGTGACATGTGCTTGTTGTTACTGCACATGTTTACTTCATATTTTATATGCCAGACACTTAGATATTTTTTTATATCATATATCGCACGAAAAATATAATTGCTTATCCAAAGGTAGCTCGTAAGTGGTGGCATCTTATAACTTGCCCATAGCTAGCTCGTTAAGTGGACGCATTACAAGTGTATTGGCCTGGCTCTACTTGCTACTTGTTCCACTACTTGCTCCGAGCATGTACAATAGTAGGTAAACATAGATTTAGCAAACATCAATTTATAACCTTGAGTCCCTGCACAGTATCTTGTGTAACTAAAATAGTTTCCATTTTAATTAAGCTACGTAAGTATAATCTGAAAGTAACCACAATCTACCTGCACTTCAACGACTATCTTCTGAACACTGTCACTGGCATTTGCCGTGGAATGGTTAGGTACGGTAAATGCACTGGAGTTGCAGCGAAACATTTAACTAATAAATTGACATATATGCTTGATTACTTGCTAACTACTGCTAACCAAATTAATAAATCCTTGCCACAAATTAATGCAAAAATGAAAACTGATATAAATACCATTTTTCGGTTTACTGTCCATACATTTCCGTTTATGTATTTGTAAGCGATGCAGTGCAAATAGTAAAATAATTTTTAGTGAGTATTTATAATAGTAAATATCAGTTATTTTAGTATTATAAAGCATAGAATTGCTATATTCCTTCAGTTATGCTAACTTCGTATCTAAATATATGTTCGGTCGAAATACAGTGATAAGTTTTAGTTTAGCTTCAATATTAAAATTAAAAGTATGCTTCCTAAGCCAAAAAAATTATAACTCAATTCAACAGTAAACTGTAATAAGCATTAAAATACAAATTACAGTTAGTTAGTATTTTTTTTTTTTGCATTTCAAATTTCAGTTACAAAACAACAGAAAAACTTTTTCAGTCTCACTAACATAGTTTTTTTTTTTTTGTGTTCATAGCTTATAAAGATTACTTACGTATTTGTGTATGCAATTCAGTAGGGTTACTATCATGTAAAAGCTAACTACCCACGTACAAATTGTGTCTAAATAATATATTTAAATGAATTCGATCACTTAGCTGAAATGTTCTTGTACATTCAAATTTTGGACCAAGAACATCGCTTCTATAGCCATGATTATTCTCATATTCAAAATCACAATTTCAGCAAAGTCTTACACCTAATTTTAAAAAAAATAATATTATGATTAAGCGCTGCCAATAAAACTATGTTTGTTAATTATTCATGTATATATTAATACCCTGAAACCAATTTTCAATAAGTCAATATTTCACTGGTATGTTTTATTTTAAATGTACAAAAAGGATGACGAAATGGTACAGTTGTATGATCATGGTTTTAGTATCCTCCGTGGCCGTATTGCTGAGGATGTGTAGCGTGTCCTGACTTGTGTACGACGGCGTTGAAGCCACTGTGCTTGCCAGAGGTGTAGTGTACAGTCCTCAGAGTACCATCAGGCTCCACCAGTCTGTAGGAACCCTTGACCACGTCACCATCCCGGGACTCCCACTGGTTCTTCACGTCGCCTGTGTGCGGGTCCTTCACGCCGTACTTGAACTCGTACTGCGGGTACGCCTGCAGCAAGATCCATACACTGTCAGCATATGCGCATCGGTAGTTGCTTTATCTAGAAGAGCAGTGGAACAGTACATTGTTTACAAACCAAGAAGACTCCTACTCAACTATCGCATGTGGTAATGTGGAAATCGTGCTGGTCGTTGTCTTTGGTCGGCAAGTTTCGTCGGAATCTCCTGTATCCTTTACCCATTTACTCTAGAGCTGCTTCGTATACACGTAATTATCACCCTCACATGTGCTTAGAACCTCGCTGATAAGAGCTAATACAGATCTCTTCACTACTAATTCTAATGCACTTAACTTCCCAGAAGATACTGGGAAGGTTCCACTTGATCAGATAAATAACCATGTTCAACAAGCTATTCATATGTCGGTGTCAATTCTTAGCGAAACAAATAAGAATTAAAAGTGATCAGTGGTCGGCAATAGATGTCCCGTCTATACGTGTTGTAGGAGAGCTCGTTTTAAAAGCTGATGAAAAGTTGATTTTAAAATAAATTTTTAAGTAATGAATATCTGTAAGAGTAATGCTATCAAGACTTTCAACTACAAGATGGGGCAGTAAATAATAAATAAATCGTTAATTACTATATATTTATATGTATATATTGCATATATACAAATATACAGCTTACGCCCGATTACAAATTACAATACAGTGACGTTTTAGCGACTTCGCTAATAAAAACATCTTCAACTTTTCATATGTACTTTAAAAATTGTGTTTTTACGAAATAAGTACCGTTCATGTACGTGTTGTGAATAACATGTTCGTATTACAGACCTTGTAAACGGTAATGGGGCTTGCATCCCGATATAGGTTTCATTTTTAATGTTGGTGTAGTACTGAATTAGTAGACATCACAATAGTTTAGACAGCTAAGTTGAGAATTCACAAAATTCATGTAGTCTATGTTCACAGACAAAGGCTACAGATACTCACATATTGCTCATAATTCTGGTACCCTGGATACGCCGACACTGCTACAATAACCATCAGCAATGAGAAAATCTGCAAACAAACATAAAAAAAAATATCAGTACTTTTTTTTAACAAACTGGTTTGAAAATTCTTACTGTTACACTGAATAAAATTTGCCGTGTGTGCCAAACGTTTTCAGTACCTGGAAGAGTAATGAAACATTTTTTGTCAATAATATTTGTGGCTACCAATATGAAAGTACGATTGATTTGTGATTATCGATATAATAATTTGGAAAGGTACAACATAATATGAATTTTTCTAACCAATTTCATTTAATGCTAGGTATTTACAGGGTAAAATTCATAAAACCATTATATAAAAATTTTGTGACTCTGTTTTTCGCTGTAAATTCAGTATTTTATTATTCAAGAAATTTTTGAAACCCACGTGTCGTAATAGAGTCGCGGTCTTCCAGGGGTCATCCCTTTTGCCTCCCACCTAGGCGACCCGGATTCGATCCCCGGATTTTTCACAAGTGGGAAACGTGGTGAACGTTTCCGTTTCCCCCGATTTTCTCGTTCCGTCGCTTCACCACACTCATTTTACATAACCTCACCCATTCTTCGGGCCGGTGAGCGACAAGTTTGGCTCGCTAGTTGAGCAGTCGGCTCAACCCTCACCCCTGCCTCCTTTCATACACAATGTGACCCTGCCAGAAAGCGGTAACACGTGGTGGATTACATTTCATTTCACTTGTCGTTATAATCTTCAAGCGTAATACTTGGTAGAATATTGTAAAGTTATGCAAAAAAATCTCTTTTAAGTAACACTCAGTTCCAGAAGTTTCGAATTAAGCTAAGTACGTACTTCTATAAACCAACAAAAAGTTCTTCTACATGCTCGTGTGGACCGATGGGATTATATTTTAAGGGCGTGTTAATTATATAGTTCATTTTTTACAACAGAATACTGCTGAGTGTCTGGCATTACAAACATATATACAGAATGTTCCGCAGTTCGATCGACATACTTTGGCATGTGGTCACATTGGGAATAGAAAATATAATATTAAAATTATTTACGCAGCTACATAAAGAGTTGCAGGGACGAATGTGAAGGGATTAGAGATAGCTACAGTGGAGAAACACGCCCATTGCTGTGACGACGGGAAAGGTGAAAGGCGCGCATACGCAGTTGGCAAAGTGTCCAAGTATATTTCTTCGTGTGAGACTAGCTCAAGAGTAGTGTGTGTGGCGAACCTCGAACATAGGACCCCGATTAAACATCACTGGTTGCTATTTGCACCGACGCAGTGCAGCGTAAGTGCAGAGGAAGTAAAAGAGGTCATATATCACATGTGTGTGCGTATTTAATTTCATTACAGCACAACCAGACGCAACGCATCCGCCCATATAAAGATATATTAAATCGGCCACCAGACACCGGCGAGGAGACTAGAGTACTAGCCTCCTACTATAGCGCTCCGGGTTCGATTCCCAGCAAGGTCGATCCCCGGATGTGGGAATCGTGCTGGACGATGCCACTGGTCGGCGGGTTTTCTGTGGGACCCCCAATTTCTCCCACCCCTTCATTCCGGCACTGATCTATACTTACATCATATCACCTATCACCAGTGCTCGAGACAAAAGACCAGACCTAGATGTTAACTGCTGACCAAAATCTCTTCACTTCACTCGACCAGACACATATATCCAGTTGCAGCAGACGATCACCGACGCCGCAGATCAATTACATGCAGACACTTACAGTGACAACTCTCCATAATGCAACGTGTTTCAAACTGCATTCGGGTGAATGATTCACATTTGGAGCAACTGGCGTGAGCTACTACACATTCTGATAGACAAATATTTATAAAAATTGCTCCACAAGCCTACGAGTGATTTCTTTCACATTCGTCCCTGTAACTCGTAAATTAATCTACGTAGCCCATTTCTTACAAGACGTTTTCATTCCCAATGTTGTGAGGAACACACCACCGAATTATGTCAGCCGAACAGTGGTAAATTCATTAGCTAAATGATTATTGTAAAACCTATCGTTATCGTCAAATTGTTTTATGGAAATAATTGAAGTTGCAAGCAATGTTTTGCAAAGAATTGAATAAATAAGAAAACAAGTCGTTTATAAGCACTTGATTAACTGTGAATTACCATTAAACCACTATGTTGTACTACGTTTAGCACTTTAGTTTTAAATTATTTTAATGTTAACAAAGTTTTCTAGTCTCACAGTATTCCCACTGAGATTTGTTTTCATTGCACACTGAAGGCACAAGTATATCAACAGTTTGAGCATACGGTGATTTGGTGAGTTGCCCTCCTGCCACCTAAAATACATTTACGAGTTAATACAAACAAAAATAGTACGTTTTACCGTACGTATCACACAGCCATAATCGCCGCTGTTAATGAGCTATTTTCGAATAATTTTTAAGGCTTTTATTTGCAGTAAATTATGAAATGAACGGAAAAAAGTAATCAATGATATGCCCAGTTATTACTACAGCATTTATTCCACTGTTCCTATTCCTTACTTAACTTTGTTCCGTCCAGATATAATTCTGACATACGCTGTCTATTTTACTAAAACATTCAGTAGTATTCGCCGTAAATGCCTAATCAGTTTGTCTGAAATATGCATAAGCCTTAGAAATCCGTTTAAACCATAATAAATGTAAAATATTTAAATTTTTTTTATTAAATAACTATGCCGTTATTCAACTAAAATGTTTAAGTAAGTAAATATGACAGAAATGTTTAGTTACCTGTACGGAAACCATTTTCTTTTTCTGCTGCTGTGTCTGTCTGCAGTTAAGTCCTGGCGATGTCTGCTGAGCTCTGGGCTACGGGAATGTTTTATATCAGCCGAGTGATGCAGCGAGCGTGTGTTAGCAACAAGAACACTGTTTACATAATCCCCTCATAACGAGCTAGCTACCGTCAGAGAAGAGAGTTTTACCTGTAGTGAATAAAGGAAGCTATGCAAGATAATAGGCTGCTTAAGACAACACATAACTCTCGCACGGTTTGTATTAATTAAGCTAAGATGTTCTTAAAATAACGGAATGCAGCGCATGTGCCAAATATCCATCTGGACTATGTAGTAATGTTTTCGAAACAGAAACTTATGAATTTAATTTTTCTAATATCGTGTTCACTCTACAACTAAAACCAATTACTTTGTGTTTGCGAAAGTAATTACATAATGCTTTCTTTGACCCTCTGAGAGCTATCATCGTAGAATTGATGTTACAGTTAAAATAGTATCAATTTTCTTCGAGATCTTCCTGAAATAAAAATTGTTTCTGATTATACATACATACATACATACACGACTTGCTTATAATAAAAGTTTTAAAATAGTAAAAATAAAGTGTTCCGCAATAGCAATACGAGTTCAACCGGTCCCAAGTGCTAGGGCTGCAACTATTTATAATTTTGTCAAATTTAATTTTAAAGCAAGGACCGTTTCTTATTACTCATAGACAAAAGGGAATATATTACGATTTATATGAAGAATGACTTGGTTCATCTTAGGTGTGGGATGTATTTTAAACTACTCAATTTATGATCTTATTTTTGAAAATAAAATTCTAGTATGAGAAACAATAACTTCGAAAAAAAATATCATTCTGATTACACAGCTGGATATAGACCAAACGGACGAATTAATTTCTTTCAGTTCTAATATTTGTTTAACAATAAGTTGCTAACGTAACTAACAAACCTACTTTACCACTGTGTATGTCAAGTAACCGAGAAAGAACCTATCGGTCACGTACATTTAAAAATATGCAATAATTCCTCTACTTATTAATTGCATGCTATTTCCTAATACGATTAACTACAAAAAAAAAGTATCATTTTAATAAAAGTTTTGATTATGAAGTATCATAAATGTTTAATTGGGCATAATCTGTGTTGTACTTCTTGAATTATATTTCAAATATTCATTTATCTGCATCCAGCTACATTCGAATATTGCGTAGCATCAAATATAAAAACCCCAACTAAAATCTAAGCATCCAGGATAAACTATAAACACATAAATTATTGCATTAATTTGTAAACTGGTTTCCGAAGGATAACATTACACCGAGAGTTCATAATGATAATAAATGAAAGTCACCGTAGTAAGTACTGTATGTGTAACGGGTTAGATGAAAAACTGGAAAATTATTCCTAAGATATCTCCTGTCATGTAATAAAAAGTATTTAAATGTCTGTCATTTAGAAAACATGAATTTGACATGAACAACGTGCATAAAAGTTAGGTCCAATTAATAAGTACTATATTTATACTAAGCTGTATTAAATTCACAAGAAAAGTTCCACTGCATGAACGAACAACATTATTGTAAAGTCACCTCTCTTAAGTTCTAAATGTGTACCTTGTGAATGAAACTCTCAACTATGATTCCACAAATATATCATGTGGTAAAATCATATAGAATCGCCCTCCATTTAGGAAATATGAATTTGGCATAAACAAATACATAAAAGTCAAGTCAACTTAATAAATAATATATGTGGGCTAAGTTTGTTAAATTCTGTTTACGGGTTCAAAATTGTTTAAGGAACACACACAGGATGGTGATATTAACCGAAGTAGACGAAAATAATAATTTTTAAATATTTTAAAATTATTTTTAAGACAGTCATCATAGAGCAACACATCTAAAAACATGTAACTTTTTAAAAAGAAGAAAATAACTAATTACTCTTTTCTAGCTTCTTCAGTCACGTAATTAAGACTCGGTAAAGTTAAAAGTCATAATATAGAGCAGAAGTGTTACCTTAAGTTTTGGTCACGTGTTGCCTACACACTTCAATTAACGTCACATTTATACTTTCTCTTTTACAACTTCCATACCACTAAATAGAATTCGTCAATGAATATCAAAAACAATAGAGTCATCTTTCGTGACGACGCCTGCTTTGCAGTTCAGTAAGAAAAGCAGATTTTCTTTATGGAGGTGAAATGAAAGTTTAGTTCTGATTGCCAGGCTGTAAAACGTTCTCATACATAATATGTAAATTTAAAGTGTGCTTCTGTGTAACTTTCTAAGACAGTGTCACTTAAAACGTTTATCCTGTACCTCATATTTCAGTCAACACCAATCAATTCATTCTAAATGTAGTGTCTAAGAAGTGCTTCAGAAAGACTTTGTATGACATTACTTTATTTTAGAAGGTTAAAAGTCTATTTTGAAAACTGTAGCCCTATAATTTTTTCTTAGTTTCTTTTACTTCTTTAACAAATTTAGTAACGTCAAACAACTTGCGATTGACTAATTCATGGCGTTTATTGTTGGGGTTGTGAACAGAAAAAGACACCTAAATAATATTGTTACAAGTTTGAGCACAAACTTTTCATGTGGGCAATTACCATGAGTTCTTTGGGATAGAGGTCTTATAATTAGAAATAAAAGAGTTAAATTAAGTACTGGATTTAATAGCTCACAAAGCTACAAAATGCACAAAACAGTAATCAACTATAACTCTTACAACACAATTAGTTATGCACACAATTACTACTGTGTCACAGACACGTTAATTAACTTTGACAATTAAAGTACAACAAATGTCTACCATCAATTAACTAAACAGAACAAATCACAATAAAATTCAGTCATATATCCAATCAAC
>PNEQ01035506.1:0-24565 GCA_003012365.1 Medauroidea extradentata | reverse complement strand
TTCTGAGAAGGTTTTTAAACTGCAAAAGAGGATAATAAGACTCATGACCAACAACAAAAGCAGAGCATCTTGTAAGCCTCTTTATAAGAACCTACACATTCTACCAATACCTAGTTTGTTTATTTATGAATCTGTAATTTTTGCACACAAGCACCTCATGAATCTAACACACAATTCTGATATACACACACACTCAACGTGCAACAAAAGCAAATTTCATCTACCCATTCACAATACTTCACTTTTTGCAAAAGGACCTCTGTACACAGCCATTAAATTGTACAACCACCTACCTTCAAACTTAAAATTGATCAAATCTATAAATATTTATAAAAATAAATTGAAAAATATTTTATTAAACCATTGTTTCTACTCAATAAAAGAATTTTATGAAATTAAAATTGATGATTTCAATAGCAACTATTAAGGGTTTACAGAATTAAATCTATAGTAATGAATGCTCGTGTATATATTGTAACCTAGGGTACTGACTGGTATGTGGTGATATGTCAGTTCTCACTGAAACATACTTATTGTAACAAAATAGGAAGTAGTAGGTCAATATGTGTAACCTTGCTAAAATGATGGGTTTGTATATATGCTTTTGTATATATGCTTTTGTCAAGTGAGTAATTTATATAAATTGATATATCACTCGAACCAAGTTTGCTTTGACAGTGCTATATTTGTATATATGTAAATACATTTGTCATTTGTTATTTGTTATTTTGTGTTTAGTGTTTTACAATGTACTGACAAATTCCTATACTACATGTACAGAGTACAAGTGATGTAGTCATTTGGAATAATAAATATTTGATTTGATACCCATTTCTAATACCATTCCGGCTGACTGAAGGGCACGACGGTGCTGCTCCTAACGTTGCTTTGCATCTCCCGCGGAAATACTTCGGTGTGTAGTGTAACTCTTTCGTACAATGCGTACAACTGAAAGTGAACTTCGGAACCGAAAAGAACACATATTGTTTACTGTTTTGTTTACGTGGGATTTTTCTTTGTGACCTTTTAAAGTAGTAGAGAAATATTAATTAGAATAATAGTTTATATTTGATTTACTTTAAAACACAAATAAATGTTTGTTAAATATATGTAGCGAATTCGTAAATAAAAGTATAACTTAAAAGGTCGGGTTCAAAGGTTGATTCCACTTGACAGTATAAAAATTGAGAAAGGGGTTGGGCCACTGCCTCTTGTTCGTAAAAATACTTATTTTTTTATAAATTGTCTGACACACACAGCAGGGATTGGAAATGGCTACTTCTCGTATTCTTGTCTTGAAGCATCACATGTCTGCGACAGCTGCGTCGAATGTAATAAAAAATGTAACCGTAATTGGTGGTGGTCTTATGGGCTCCGGAATCGCGCAGGTAAGTAGTTCATTAGTTTTTTCTGCGTTTATGTCAGAGCTTATTCTGAAGGAATGTATTTAGTTGTAGGCTAGGTCTACTTACGTTTCTTAACAAACGCTGATGCTTATACTGAGGACGGAGTGAAATAAACTGAAAATAAATATTAGGAATTCAAAGATAACAAGGTTTTCAATAAAAAGGGCAAGTACAAATATCAAGGGCAAGAGAACGTAAAAGCTACTGATTTTATGTACCTTTGGAAGGGGGCGGGGAGGTTGAAGATCTAGGGGTACCTTCGATGGAGGAAACGAACAGAGTAGTGGCAAAGGGAGAAGGGCCTTCGGAATCTTGAAGGGAGTCAGTGGGGAATTAAAGACAGTAAAGGCTTGCAGGACAACGGTTATGCCGAATTTGAGTATGCTGCTTCAGTGTGGGACCCTTACGTGGAAGGGGAGATGACGGAACTAGAAAAGGTTCAAAGAAGAGCATCCAGGGGAGTGAATAAATAAGGGGAAATGGAAGAGGGTGAAGATGAAAGGCAATTCAGGTCATCTGTAATGTTAAAGTTAGGTTAGAGTTCTCAGAAGGACGTGAGTACTTCATTAAAGGATTTTAGGCCTACAGTGTTAAACCCAAATAAAGGTTATATCTTAAATTGGCCAGATCTGGGCCCAGATAGCCTATACTTTTTGCATATGGGAAGTTATGACTACCAGGAAGTTTGGACGGAGCAAGGGAGAGAGTCTGTGCTTGTGAGAACAGTTACGGAGTGGAATGATTTGAGGGAGGAGTTGGTGACGAGGGTGGCGCAGTTAGCGAATGGTTTGGAGTGGGAGGTATTAGGAGTATTCCGAAGATGCTTGCCACCGGGGCGAGAGCCCAATTGCAAGCCTGTAGCCCTACTTATGTGCATAATGTAGTTGGTACATATTGGTCGTAACCGTATTGTTTTATGATTTTTTAACACGTGTGTATTTTACGTTCTATGTATATACAGTAACTAGCTGGTTCGTGCAACTTTGTTTGCGTGGTTTTCAATTTACGCTATAGTATTTCTAAAACAAAAAGGATTCGAAAAATTGCTAAATGGGGCAAAATTATGTTAAGTGTCATTAATGTCCATTTTAGAAGCATTTTGAGAAAGAAAATTTTTTGGGGCGGTGGAGTATCCTGTTCTGCCGCTGTACCCTGTTTTTCCTCCCACTTCCCCCAAACTAGAATTTGTTGTGGTAGAAACCATATATTTTTTTTTTTTTCATCAAATTAAAATCTTTTTGGACATCCCGTTCTGCCTCTATACTAGTACCCCATGTTGAGCCGCCTCCCTCCACTAACAGTTTTACCCCAAGCTTACAACTTCACGGATGCTTGCACAACTGACCAAATTTTATGGTTATTTGACTAAGTTTTTTGGGTGTCCCATTCTGCCCTACTCCATTTTGACCCCTTGCTTACAAAAGTAATTTAAACAACTGACATCAACATAATTTTCAAGTAAAAGCAACTCTGTATCATGAAGGATTCGCAACATTTCAGGTCTTTTCACCCACTTAAAAGTTGAATTTTGAAAATACTTTAAATTGGCTACTATGTTTTTTTATGATTGACCCATTGAAGTAGAAGTCATGACGATAGGCCGTCTGGTTTGAGCTGTTTAGAAGAATCTTATAAAAAACATTTCAGCCCTTTTCACTCCCTTAGCGGACAAATTTATGCCAAAAGCCCTTCTTAGTGCTTGCCTACGACCTAAAGAGAACCCGCACAAAAAATTTAACATTTCCAGTTCGAGCAGTTTAGGTTGCAGTTTGATATGTCAGTCAGTCATGAAGATAGTTAATGTAAATTGATTCTGTGCAATAATTAAGCTCCTGAGAAAATTAGTCCTTGTCCGCCTGCAGCTTAGGTGTCCACGGTGTGTTTGTTAAACAAATATCTCAACGTGCATAGAGGTGTCATGTTAGATGATAGAATTGAAAACTGTGATTTTCGAAAAGTGCTGAGAGTTGCTCAGTTTGTTAACTTATGTGTTTAATACTGGTGGGGAAAATTTTGGCAAGCAAATTCACCAGACACAGTAGGGACTTAATTTACTTACCACAGTCACTAAGGAGTTTAATCTTTGAAACTCTGAAGAGTGCAAAAAAAGGTAATGTTTAAATGTAATTGGAGTACTGGAATTATGCTTGATATGAATTTGTGTTGACATGTTGGGAGGAGTACCTACAGTTATACCGGCTAAAATTTTAGTTGATCTATAGATAGAATGTGGTAAACTATAAATTTTTTTCAAAAAGTCCTACTTAATTGCCTTAGTCAGTAGTTTTTTGTAGTAACTTTTATTGCTGTGATCTTCCAGTCATCCCATAATAATTTACCATGTCATGTTGCAGCAATAACCTAGGTAGGTTAGTACTCATCTCTATATATTTTAGTAGTTCCGAAGTTATAGGATTTGAAAACAAATAATGGGATTCCATAGAAGTGTAGTAGTCTGGCCACCCACCTTCGACAATCACGGTTTGATTCCTTTGGTAAAAAAGTGGGGGGGGGGGGGTGTTGACTTTCTCTGAATTTTCCAGCTTTGCATTCTACCACTGCTCCATACCCACCTCACATCATGGTCAGGAATGCTGAAGACAATGTTAAGATCTTACCACATCTTTTCTCCTCCTCAAATAAAGTGTTCTGGTTTGAAGTCATAAAGGCAGTCTCAAAACCGTCAAACTAGTATTTGGAATGATCCTATTTCAACTCCAGCTCTGGCCATCGTAATTTCATTTTTGCATGGTTTTCCAAAGTCACAACAGTCTGGGATGGTTTGTAGCTACAGACCATTACAGGTACCCTCCGTATTTCTGTATGTTGGTGCCTCTGATGATCTTTATGTCAACAAGACCCAACCATATAAGGAAATGTTTCAAGACAGCATGGCTAGAGTGCACGGTGTGTTGTGTGCGCAGGTAGCTGCCCAGACGGGCCACCAGGTGACTTTATACGAGATCAATGACCAGGCCCTGCAGAAGGCTCAGAGCAGCATCAACACCAGCCTCCAGCGAGTCGCCAAGAAGCAGTTTAAGGTTAGTGTCCATAGTGTCTGCCGTTCGCAGCTGAGCATCGTGTTTATAAGCAGCTTGTCCATCCATTCAATCTACAAATCTGTAGTAAATCTTTAAATGAAAAACCTGCAGTAATCATTAATTTACCATGCAAGTTAATTAATGTTTTTTTACAGAGGTACATCTAAAGAGCTCTCTCTCTCTTCGAATTACTTCATAAGTCTCGTGGTTTGTCTTTTTTTTTTCTAGGATAAACCAACAGAAGCAGAGAATTTTGTGAAAAGTGCACTCGCGAGAATAAACACATCTCTCAACATTGATGAGTCTGTGCAATCAGCAGATCTAATCATCGAAGCGATTGTCGAAAATCTGGAAGCTAAACACAAGCTGTTCTCCAACTTAGATGCTGTAAGGAAAGAGTGACTGTTGTGGTGTACAATTCTCACATCCATGACAGTGTTGTATATTCATGTTGCCTTTATGTTTGCTGCAGATAGCCCCAAGTCACACAATCTTTGCGTCAAACACGTCATCTCTTTCCATTGGAGAGATAGCATCTGTCACCAAGAGGCAGGATCGGTTCGGAGGGTTACACTTCTTCAATCCAGTGCCTGTGATGAAACTACTGGAGGTGAGGTTGGCAGCACTAGTGTAACACAACTTTAGTAGTGGAAACTATGGATCTTCAGTGCAGTCCTGAAGCCAGTGACTTGCTGTGAATTTGGTAGAAGGGCCTTAGATAAAATTGTTTTATATATAATTACCCATTGTATATTAACATTTGCCTGTTGTAAATTGGCAGGCCTTCAATTTATTTATCAACGTATCAGTGTGAAAATTTTTGAATAACGAAACCTGTTACAGTAACACACAAATAACAATCAGCACATAAATTTAAATCTGATTAAAATATCTAGTTCTGTGGTACATTGTTAAGAACAACCCACCCAAATTTTGGTTAATTTTGTTTGGGTCATTGCCTTTTCATTAGACAGTCTGCTGCCATATATGAGAAATAGACCTAAAAACAGAGGTTATGTATGCCTTGTCAAAGTATCCGTAAACATCTCTGGCAGCCCTATAGCCAGTTTTTATATTTAATGGGTGTACAAATATTTTATTGAATTAGTGAAATTATGATTTCTATGCAAACAATTGTGTTATGGTAATATTTTCAGTACTAAAATTTGTATTTAATTTTCTCCATTGTTACACAATCACAATACTGTACATATTAACTGGTCTTCATGTATAATGTTGTGGAACCCAATAGATAAGAATATGGCTAGGATATCTGGACAGGTTTATACTCCATGGGCTCACTCTCTCGATTTTGTACTGTAAACCAATTAATGTTGTATTCTCAAATTGTATCACCACCTTCAGCTCATTACATGTTTGTATCCTGACCCTCAGCCATCTAGACATTTGAATGCCCATTACACCATTCCCGACTATTACTATAGATTAGGATTTTTTAACGTTAAATTTCTTGTCTAGAACCCTGATAGCCTCAGCAATGGTGATTTAATGCCTTCTCCTAAAGGTTTCAATTAGTCCCTTCAAGTCGTTAAGGCAGCTGTAGTATCTTATTACTGATGCTGAGGAAATCAGGTCACATAGTGCCTACGCAGTGATGGGAAGAGTAGTCTTATGGGTCTCCTATGGGGATAAAGTTTTAGTATAACACTCCTGGCAAGCATATCATACCTTGCTCACCAAAATGGAGCAAGTCTCATAATCTGATGTGCACATTTACATTGTGTATCTGAGATTTTAACTAAGAACATGAAATGGTTCGCTAAGAGCCATAACCGTAAAATAGAATATGAGTGAATGTGTGCTGAAACAGGTGATCCGCATACCCCAGACATCCGACGACACATATAACCGACTGATTGCATGGGGAGCAGCCATGGGCAAGACCACTATCACGTGTAAGGACACACCTGGTTTCGTCGTGAACCGCCTGCTGGTGCCCAGTCTAGCTGAAGCAGTGCGCATGCTGGAGAGAGGTGAGGTTACTCTTCCTGCTCTAAGTTTAGTTTAGTATAATTTTTTACAACTATTGGCAAAAATAAAAACTTCAATTCTTGCATGTATTATGTGTTTCAAAAGATTTGTAAGTACTCCAAACATGGTACTTGTGAACAGGGGATGCCACTGCAAGGGACATAGACACTGCTATGAAGCTGGGTGCAAGCCACCCCATGGGACCTTTTGAACTGGCTGACTATGTGGGCAACGACACCACCAAGTTCATTCTGGACGGTAAGAGATGCATTCTCCAACATACCTTATGTGCATGCACACACACGTGCACTCTCTCTCTCTCTTTCTCTCTCCTGCGCTCTTGCCCTCATTTTCTTACGCTCACTCACTGTGTCTGGTTGTCTGTCAACTGGGTACTACAGTGAAACCTCGTTAATACAACTAGTAGTTTTCGTACCTTTTTGAGCGAAATGTGACATAAAATTTTATTTGCCATGCTCATTAAACAAAAACTTGCTTTTTTACAATAAACAATGTAATGTTAAGTTTCCTGGTAAAAGTAGTTATGTTGGTTATAAAAATACTGTATCGTATTTTGGGAATAAACAGCTTAAAATAAATTTTATAGAGAACATAGTTTTGCAAACACCACTTAATACAAACCTCATTATTACAACCTGCAAAAATTTTGGTCTCTTCAGTTTTGTACTAAAGAAGTTTTGCTGCACTCATTGCTTACCTATTTTGTACTTTTGCCACCACAAGAATGACTGTGAACATGGTCTCTTCGTGAATGTGCTTCATTGTTAGTATCGCTGAAAACTAACATAATATAGGTCCCTCGGGATAAAGTGAGCACTAAAAGTTTAACCTTTAAAAAATATCACTAGCCGTTACTGCATATAATTCAAAATAAACTGTAGTTGCCTTACTGCTTGTATGGTTGGCAGCAAAATTACTCAATATAGTTCCATGTGTTTTCCTATTTAAATACAACAATACAAAAACAATCAATCGAAATCCACATACAGTAATTGTATTTTATGTAATTAACTATTTTATTAAATTGTACCAATTCTTACTGACTGCACAATTTATATAATTATATTACATGTGCAAATATTAAGTGTCGTGTCCAGAGAGGTTAGCCATGTCCTGTCATTAGCCATTACGTGCGGAAAGATATGAATTGGTTGAAAATAGAACTTTAGCAGGGCTTTTCTGAGTGCTAACTTTATCCCGAACGATTATAGTACGGTAATGGTATGTCACCATGTACCTGGCCTCAATATAGGATAAACTCTCTGCCAACTTTTAAACTTTTCACTGCACTCTAGTATGCCCTCTGGCCATTAGGTACATTGATTACCAACCACCGTGTGACGATAGACTTCGGTTTGCCTTCACTCGTAGCCTGAAGCTACCCCAGTGAACAAAATGTTGTGACCACATTTACACAGAAAATATGCTCACATCTCACTACTTGAGTGTTTTCGGTTTACAGTGTATTGGCCTGTTAGTACTGGTGCTTTTTTATCTTTTGTCAAAAACCTGAAATGAAAATGTGAATACTGTTTCAGTAATATACAAAAATTTACTGAACAAATACATTTTTGGGAATCGCAGAAATTATGCCACTAGGCTAACAGAGTAATATAAAAAATACAGGTGTACAAGTACTTACAGATATGTGTAAACAGGTACACACACATGAAGGAATGACGCACACATACAGTATTGACATTTTCAGTATTGACTATTGAGTATAGGGTATTAAAATTGAACCATGTTCACAGTTTACCGTAAGAGATTGTACAGGTTAAGATTGCCTTGAACCTTGTCACCAGTAGCAGTGTCAGGCAAGTGTTACTGTTCCAGATGTATGTATTGCTGTGTATATGTATTCAGCTGGAAAATAAACTGAATTTAATGTTATCTACTACTTGTGTTCACATTTAGCAGTTTTCTTGAGAAGACATTATATAGCTGAGTTAATGTAGGCTCTGTATCATTTGTGAGTAATGTCAGCTGTACATAATAATGAGAGAACAACCCATTTACCTTTCTTTCTGGAATGTTTCCTCTTTACGCAGACCTCCATATAAATTTGTACTGATACATCCTCACCTAAAAAATTTTCAGGGTCTTTACCTCAGATATGCTAATCTGATCATCATCATCATAACGTCCTTTTACGGGTGAAATTGATGTTACAAATTTTTCACATGCAAAACTAATTTTGCCCTTAGATCTATTCCTGAGCTACATACGTAACTTATTTTGAAATATTATTTTTAAAACAATGATAAATTTTTTTACATTTTATTATTTTCCAGATTAGTAATAAGAAGACTGTTCAGTTGGTAAATAATTTCAGAAAGTACGTACAGTAGAGCCCTGATTTAACGAACTTGGGAATAATGAAAACAGTGATTTAACGGAAGGATTTTTAAGAACTATCAAAAATAACCAAAAATGTATGACACAACTAAGTAACTTTAACAAAATAAAATATAAAGTGTGGTGTAAGTCTATTAAAAATACGTTATTTGCCTCAGTATGTTCATTTTTCTCTATACATAGTGTTAAACAATCCGCCGAGAAACAAAAAAAATGGTTAAAATTCATTGAAAACTTTGGTTGTGGGAGTTACTTGAGCTGAGTGTGCGCGGCCGAGCAAGTGACTCTGTGTTGCATAACAAACGTGTGCCTAGATCCTCATCCTGGCAGCTGGCGAGTGAACGAGCATCTAGATACCCAGTCCACACAGCGCAGGTACTAATTCAGAGATAATGCTTCGCGTCTCCGTTAGAATGCGCTACAGTGCATCGTCTTTTACAGACAGAAAGCAGTTGTGTCCAGCATGATTTATTTTCTGTCGCGTCCCGTGGTAAAACCAGCGTGTCTATAAAAGAAATATATGTTATACTGTATTATTTATGTTGACTTTTTGCAACAAATTTACTAACGTAAATAATGTGTTTCACCAGCGCAAAAAAATCACGAGTGCAAAGTATTTTTAGCGAGCAGCAACCAGCTTGTTTCACGAGCACAGCAGCCTGTAAGTTACAATGGCCTCCGTCACGCGTATTTATTTATTGTTATACCGTTATCTCGCGAATTTTTACTTCAGTATTCAGTGTTTTGCTCTCTTTTTTTCCCCAAATATTTTATGGAAGTTTTCTACATTTTCATTGAGGGGAGAGGGAGAGAAAGACGACTCTGCGGTGTTTATCATCACTTCTCACATTTTGATGTGCGTAGGCAGGTGGCCTAACTCACCGGGCACGTGCTTGACAAGTGTTACACTGGAAGTTTTTTAAAGTTTTTTTCGCCGAATTATTTTCTTTTATGGCAGAGGCTTACCTATTGATGGTAACTGCGGTATGTTGTTGTTGTGGGCTATCGTACTTTCTTAAAATTATCTCTATTTCTGACAAAACATGCTTGAGGATTAACTTTCTTTTGGGGGGGGGGGGTAAAAAATATTAAGTTGGATTTAACGAAACATCGATTTAGAGTAAACAATTTTGGGACCCGAGGCATTTCATTAAATCTGAGTTCTGCTGTAATTTAAGTTTAAGTTGGTATCATTCTGAGTTGTGGTACCTGATAAAGTACAAATTTGTTCGAAGAAAATAAATTATACATTTGTGTTTCGGTAATCTTATCAAATAAACATAGGAGATTATACTGTTGTGTACATAATAGCAAAAGGATTTTACTGATAACAGTAATCTCATATTTTGAGATAATAGGTGCAATGTTCAAATCAATACTGTTGAGAAAACAAATTCTTTCAATTAGGTGCTGTGATGCTATGTAATTTTTGTGATGTGTTGGAATTTTTTTTAAGACAGATTGAGTTAAATATTTTAGGTACAGTAAAATCTTTACAAAATGAACTCTTTCTACAAATGGAAAAATATTTGGTCCTATTACATGTACTGTGTGTAACATCCTGCTTAAAGCAAACACCTACAAAGCATGGAAATGGACAATTATAAAACTGAGTGTAGTGGATTAGTTTTAAAATGTTACTGTTTTTCAATAATCACTTGTGTTTTTCTGTTCACAAGCACATTTTTTTAAAACCAAATCATCAAAGGTTGGTGCACTTAACACAAGAACATTTTTTTAATGCTTCTTACTCACTTCTTATATGTGGCTTGCAATGTAGGCTTACCAATAGTGTGTCTCAGGCATCTCAAAGAACAAGAGCATGTGGCTTTAAATGGCAGTCAAGAAGCCACACAATTTTGTTTCAACGGGTAAATTAATAAAGAGAAAAAAATATAAGCAAGTTTTTCTGTGTCACCTGCAGGAAAAAAAATTACTTTTGTCTGTATTGCAACGAAGAGATTAGTTACTGCACAGCTGGTAGGCACACTTTACTTTGGTTGATGTAATGTGATAAACAGTTTACACAATCTATTTTTACCTCACGCTTTCATTACTCTGTCACCTGTTTTGTTTTAAACAAATGTCTAACAAGTTGACGCGCCACAGACACGTAGCTGCCGTAAGTACAATTCACATTGATGTTAACATCCAGACCTCCTTACGTTACTGTTGCGTTAACTTTATCTGGACCTAATGTTCAAGTAAGCCTGCCTTATGAACGTGTCCACAATATTGTACCTATTATCTGGTTACTATTTAGTCCTGAATTGATATTTTGTATGTTGACAGTAAAATACACTATGTATTTTGTAGCACTCTACTGTAGTATGTTAAGGGTGCAGTCTACAACAATTTTCATCATCATTATTTTACTTTTTATTTGTACCAGATATTTTTTTCTTATTTTAGACACAAAATGTGACTAAATTTGGCTCTTATGAAATTTTTTTTCTCTCATAGCTTTCGCGTAATGGCTTGTTAAAGTCATATTTTGCTTGTTTCCGTTTTAACGACTACACTAAAACCAACTGATATGCCAAACTCAAAAAAATCACAGTGGATAAAGACATTGCAGGCTACAATGTCATGCTCATAAAATTAAAGAATAAAATTTATTTGTATTTTTAAAAAAATATTGAATTTTTTAAATTTTATTTCAAGTTTTAGAATTTTTTTTTAATGTTATAAGCCTCAACACCAACATTGTACTTATCAGGACAGGAACTTTCCTTTCGTTATCAATAGGGAAAACATGTATGATGTGTTTTCATGAGTTACAACTTGGAGCACTAGTGTCGAAGACAAATGAGTTACTTCCAAGTCCGTTATCATTGTTGTATTAGTTTTCGTTATGGCGGTTTGTGGTTAGGTAGGTAAATGCGTGATTTGTAGGAAACCATTATTTAGGCGATGCAGCAATGAAATAACTGTTAAGTCCGTAAGAAAATTTAATTTAGTAGTTTTCTGAGGGATTCTAAAGAAATTTAAGTAAGTAGTGGATAATCGTTGAAGAAAGTGTTTCAACATGGCAGTGAAAATTATCCGGTGTTGTGTTTAACATTTTTGTAATTCAGGTGAAATATCTGAGCATGTTTTGCCAAAATATCACCTACGTATTTGCAAAGCCTTTATGCCTCATAAATAAAATGTTCAATGTTTGCTAGTCCGGTATGAAGTGTGATGTGACATTCTTTCATTGATTTATTTGAATTGATAATTTAAGAACTGCATGTAACTGTAACTTGCGTGACATAGTATTTGTGAACAATACATTGCTAGTTTATTGCCAGATATAAAAGTGGCTTTCGTCGCACAGCCTCTCGTAAATATATGCAAATATGCTGTGTACATTTTTTAACTCATTGCTAATGTGTTTTATAAACATACATTTGGATTATTACATTGTTTAAATTTACGACATTGTTTTGTAATTTATGTGATGCTGTATTTGTGCAATAAGTTATTTGTTGCTATGGCGTTGCCAAATAAATACTATGCGTGGCATTCGTCGTTCAGACTTGACACTATATTTTTTAACATTATATTTTTTAAGTCATAATGTTTGTACGTTTTATTTTTTCTGGTTGTATTTTTAATTCATGTTTAAATGATTTGCGAGTTCATTGTCCACCAAGATGTGTGTGATATGTTTCTGAAAGAAAGACTTATCGTGTATGTCAAAAAATAATAGACTCAAGAAAGACTTTAAAATAAAATATGGGCCACCCCATTGTTGAAATAAACAATGTCCCAACAGAATTTTGAAATTATTAAAAATTAAGCAGCAGAATCAACCCTGATTTTCACATGTGGGAATCAATGTTAAACTATGACATTGGACAGCAGGTTTTCTCAGGGATATCTCCCATTTCCCTTGCCCCTTCATTCCAGTGCTGCTCTATACTCACCTTATGTCACACCTCCCAGCACAAAAAGCCCTACGTAGATGTTAAGCTTTGACCAAAATCTTTGCACTCATTGATCTGTTTTATGTATTTGCTTTGCAGAATCAATAGCAGACCCTTAAAAAAATTAATGTTTAATTCATGTATAAAACCACATCAAATCCTTAATTTTCTATTTTCTTTTCTATTTTCTTTTCTTACTACACTTATATTGTACTGGGTGCTCAATTTAATAATATTGTAATAATGGTTTAATAACATTATAACTTTAATTTTAAGAAGGCAGTGATTTTACAAGCTATATGTTAAATATTTGTAATGTTAATTGGTATTGTTTTATTACTCCTACATCAATTCCATTTGTTTAAGATCATTAGTGGGTTACTGTGTTTACAGTAGTAGCATGTATGAGAGACAGTATTGTGGCTTGGTGTGTGTTGCAGGATGGCATAAGCGGTTTCCTGACATTGAGTTGTTCAAGCCCATCCCTCTGCTGAACAAAATGGTGGAGGAGGGCAAGCTGGGAATCAAGTCGGGGGAAGGCTTCTACAAGTACAAGAAATGAGGCCATCATAGTCCAACATGAAACAACTCACAATCTTGTACTTAATTCAGCTGAGTACAGATCACACCAAAAAACCACTCATATGACATTCCTTGAGGAACATTTAAATGTGTGTGTCGGCCTGGAAAATGTGTTTTCAGAGAGTATTAAGGAGGTAAACCTTCTAGATTGGGAAGATATTTAAACGGTTGTGCAGGACTGGGTTATGGCTTCACGGTTGACATCTAAATTTGATGACAGGTTCTTTATTGTTAAAAAAGAATACGTAGGACAAAGTTTGCCACATATTTTGCAGGTATCCACACATCTACTAAACCAGCCGTGTACATTTGATAAGACTGAATTTGTTATCAATTCAAGGTTACAAGTGATTAAGGAGGTAACTCCCCAGAAAGATGTTTGGTAACTATAAATGCCCAAGGTCATCCATTCTTTGGGCTTGCTGGGTGACTGGCCTGTCTTCCTCCAACTGCCTCTTTTAATCTTCGCTGACAGCTTGCCTGGTAGAGAAACACTCTTTTTACTTTAATACAGCGTTGACTCTAGAATAATTTTGTTAATATTCTTGCCAGTAATGCCATAACCAATATTTCTTAGGAACCTGTCATGTTACATAAATTACATGAGAAAACATAGTCTTCCTAAGTGCAGGTATCGTAATTATTTTGAAGCAGTCATATGATACAAATGTGTTTGGCTCAATATAAACCTGAATCAGGGGAAAAGAAATGTGTTTGGTTTAGTTTATTTTCTTGACTTCATACAGACAGTTTAAAAGATGTAATTCTATTGCTTGTAAACCGGTGTTGTGTGTTCATGACAAGTTGAAATACTGATGACTGAAGACCTAGGCTGCAAGAACAGCATACAACTGACTTGTCTGAACATCTTTTACACACTAATATGGTTTAACATTACTGCAAATTAAACGTTTTAATCCATTTCTCAAACAGTGCATGTATTCCAAAACAGGTTTATGGCTAAAGATGTACTGTAAAATACTCTCATGCCAGGTGAATGATATGGTAAGGATCCTATGCTACAGTTATTTTGTATTTTTTATAAAATGTATTTTTACCGTGAGGGATTATTAGTTTGCTCTCCTTTTTATCATGTGAAAGACAATTTTGGCTGCTTAAATCTTAAGACACTGTGTTGATATCTGTTTGTCCAAATATAAAAACATATTGTATGTTCTGAAGTGTGTAGTACTGTATAACACTTGTAAACATGAAAATATTGCCACATTTTTGTATCAAAAATATTTTATTTTTAATAAAAGTTCATCACTTTGGGGTAATTACTGATTAATACAGTATTCTTTATAACAATAATATACTTGTTATTCATTGTTTCCTCCAATTAGTTCTACTGTACGTCAATAAAGACATTGCTGAAGGGGAAATAAAAAGTTGTGCACTTCAAACATAGGAACTCATACACCTATTGTTTCCTGTAGGTTTTTGGTATTTACATAGCAAATGCAAAATAATTACAGATTTGTGATAAAGTATTTCATTAGTAATTACAATACTTACAAATGTTATGTACAGTATGTTGCTAAAATGGATGTGTAAAAGACAGCTAAGCATGCATAGTCTGAATTTTTACGACTCCAGTTACTACCTGCTGCTGTCGACACTCATTGTGTTTGATAGTACTAAGTATAAACCTTTGATACTGTGTGTGCTGCCCAGCTGTTGGCAGCCTGTTGGTAGGAATACGCCATGTCTGCTAATGATATCCATGCCCATTCATTTTGCTACTCTCACAACACGAGCAGAAGAAGCGTAAAATCACACAACGCCAACTGTTTGGTAATCATACTACAGTTACAGAGCGTTTTGCATTGAACTCTGTTTTATGTGTGTGTGTATATATAGGTATATAAATGGCGGGAAATAGGCCGCTAGGCTAACAAAGTAATGTAACAGACAGAAGTGCAAGTACTTACAGTTGATACTTGTAAATAGGTACATACACACATGAAGAGACGACACACATTTTTGCTCTAGAAAGTGGTCAGTGTCTTTAATGTAAGAAGGTAGCTTCTGTACCCAGGGTTGGAGGTGTGCGTCAGTGGGGCTACCAATGACCGACACAATGGGGTGTCCTGGAGGTGGATGAAAAAATGTGTCGTCTCTTCGTGTGTGTGTACCTATTTACAAGTATCAATTGTAAGTACTTGTACTTCTGTCTGTTACATTACTTTATGTGTATATATGTATCTTTCCACCAAAAGTAGAACCTGCTGCTGCCTCTTCAATCCTCAGTGGACATCAAGATTGCGTCACGGTAAGTTTTTGAGTTGCGTGGCACCAATGATTATCACGTTGGTTTCCTGGTCTCGATGCATTATACAAAACATTTTGGTCCTCCGGGCTGGATTATTAGGGCTGCGCGTAAACTCTGAATATTGCCTTGTTTCACATAAGGCACAAGCAACGTATTACCATGCACATGTTGCACGCAAGAAGTGCTGGCGCCAACAAAAAATCCACTCATGTCTCATGCATTCTCAGAAGTGAAAATACCAGCTCTCCTCAGGGTCGTGGTGGCCGAATCTCCCGTTTCCCCCTCCATTTCATTCCGGCGCTGCTCCACACTCGCATCATGTCACCCCTCATCAGCGCTAAAGACCACAATGTTAAGCGCTGACCAAAATATCTCACTCACTCACCAGCTCTCCACACTTCATTTTAAAGGTTATCTTTGTTTGAATTGGCATTACTTTTATGTGCTGCATTGTCGGGAGACCTCATGTCTTGTTACGAATAGTTTCTTGTATCTTGACTCATCTGCATATGAAATCTGAGAAAAGAAAGAAAACATATGTACTTTCCACATGTTATTTGTGTCCTCATAGTTGGTGATCGCTATGTGCGGCAGACTTGATTTGTGGTTGTGCAGTGCTCTGATTAATTTTGTTATATAATCACCACATGGGTGAGTAACTGTTTTTCTTTACGTTTTTTGTGGTTTTGTCCCGCATTCTGTTGTGCCTTTCTGTTTGGTTTTGCTCATTATCAGCATGTGGCTGCTGTTTATCTGTTGTTCCCACTGTCAATGAGATTTCCCTTGATTGGCCAGTTTATGTACGTGAACAGAACCATTTTTAGGCTATGTTTACAGTGACGTATTAAGTTGCTTCTATTGTCTGTTTTGTTGATTCTTGACATGGGTTTCAGAGCAGTGTTATTGAAATTTCATCTGCAGGAGACAAAATTAAAGCACATAATTGAGAGAGTACAAGCACTATTGAACTGCCCACATGTTACTCTGAAAATTGTCCACGAAGTAAATGCTTTTAGTGTACAGCTTGAGGCAGTAGATGATACTGTAAGAGTATTGTGCAATGAATTCTTGCAATTAGATTCTTTTTCCGATGATTTTGATTAAAATCTTCTCATCACCCAACTTGAGAATTTCTCCTCTCGTGTAGACGACACTCTGTGTGCCATAACCTCAATTCTGTCAAGACATGTTGTGCAAGAAGCACCAGCTACTCCTGTTACTTCCCCATCCTCCAGCGTTCGGCTTCCAAAAATAAATTTTCCTTCATTTGAAGGTTTTTTTTGTGAGGAGTGGCCTTTGTTCTCAGAACTATATAACTATATCAGGCCACAGTTCATGAAAATCAGTCTCTAGCAGTGGTAGGGAAATTCCAGTATTTACTCGGGTGTCTTAAGGGAGAGGCACTATAACTCGTAAAAAAAACCTTCCAATTTCATCTGAGAACTATTCAATAGCATTGGACCTCCTGACATCTCGTTTTCAAAATATAAGGAGAGCGCCACCCTTTATAAACAGGATCCTGGATCTTCAACCTGCTAACTTGGCAGACTTCCATCTTAATCAAGCAGCTTAACACATTTAATGAGAATGCCAGGGTACTGGAGACCTTAGGACACAACATCATTGACGAAAATCCTGTTCTAATAACTGTATTACTGAGAAAATTGGATGTAGGACTGCGCACAATGTTTGAAAATTCTCATAAAATCAGTACTGACATATTACCCAAAGTTGCAGAACTACTGGATCTCCTACAACAGATGGGAAGTCAACATGAACTGTGCTATGGATGTAGGGACTAGAATGGGTGGAGGTGGTAGCAGTACTTGGGTCTTCCTGAGAGCTCGGCTCAAAGCTAGACCATCAGCGTTGCTCAATACAAATCTGTATTTGTGTCCAACTTGGAACCCCAGTCAGCAAAAACTTGTGAAAACTGTAGACAACTTACACATTCTATTTACAGATATCCAAGTTCATCCAAGCATTACAATCCGTGTGACAAAACCTTGCACATATCAAGAAGTTGTGTTTCAGCTGCCTAGGGACAGCCCATGCAGGTCATCTCACACCGGTTTTAGGTGCCTGCTATTTCAGAAGAATCTTCCAACCTAAAGATCCCCTCAGATCCATTTGTGGGTGTGTCTACACATAATTGCACCTCAGTTTTTCTGTCTACAGCCCTAATCAGAGTTTATGGAGGTGACAACAAACTCACGTAATGCATTGCCTCTTGGACAGTACTACCCAAGCCTTGTTCACATCTGAAGCATCTGCCAACTTGCTTTCATTGCCAATGCATAACGTTGGAGAAAAGGTTTTAGGTCTTTTCAAGGTGCTGTTAAATTGAAAGGAGCAGTCAGCTGCGAAATGCAATCATCCTTGGAACCTCAATACACATTTACTCAAGTCTCTCTTTGTTGTCCCTAAAATCACCAACAATTTACCCTGGACGACGGTAGATGCTTCTGTTCACACTCAGCTCAGCACTGTACCTTAGGCAGATCTGCAATTCAACAAACATGTCCCAGTGGACATACTGCTTGGTGCAGATGTGTATGCTCACTTTGGTATGAGTGGGCGGTTGGAGTTAGGGCAGCACATGCCAGTAGCATTGAAGTTCGATTTGGGATGGGTACTTTTGTGAAAGTTTCCAGAAATTATGCCAGAACCCCAGTCAGATCTAGTCTCAATGTTTGTGGGTATGGACAGCTTATTGGATGTTATCCTTAAACAATTCTGGGAGACTGAAGAACCTCCTCAGGTCATCCCACGGCCTCCGGAAGATGAATTTTGTGAAAAACACTATGTGGATACTCACTCACGGAAAGGTACATGGTGATACAAGGTTTGCCTTCCATTCAAGCACCAGGCTCCACCTCTAGGAGTAGAGCATGAATGTGCTAAACGCAGATTCTCACCATGGTATCCTCAAATTATCCAGTTCTACAACAAAATTGTGGGTTGTCTTTGATGGCAGTGCAAAAATTTCCAATGGCATTTCTCTAAATGACACTACTTCCAGGTCCAAAACTCCAGAATGATATTGGTGATATAATCCTTCGATTTAGACTTTATAGTGTCGTTTTCTCGTGCAACATCAAACAAATATACAGATAGGTATTGGTTGATGAAGCTGGCTAACTGTACATGCCAAATCATTCTGTGATGTGAATATCCCTCCCAGCCTCATGCAATTTATCAGTTGAATACTATCATCTATGGCCTTTCTTTCTCTCTGTTCTTGGCAATTCATGCGTTGCATCAGCAGACAGCTGATGGAGGGGCTAGATAATCACTTGCTGCGAATGCCCTTAAGAATGGCATATTCGTGGATGACATTTTAACAGGTGCTATGTCTTTGGATGAGGCTCAGGTGTAGAAAAATCAACTTGTTGCAACTCCTGATGCTGGGTGGGTTTGAACTACGCAAGTGGTCGAGCAACCAACCTCAGCTCCTAAGTGATTTGCCTGCAGACCATCGTGGAAGTCCTAGGGTATTAGACGTCTCGTCAGTTCCAGTTGTGAAAAATTTTTTCCTGTACTGGAGTCCATCAAAAGATTCATTTTCGTATCATCTCCATGCTCAGTCTGGTAGTCCCACCAAGCACTTTGTGCCGTCACAAATTGCCTGTAGTTATGATCCTATGGGCTGGCTTACTCCAGTGACTGTGTGGGCAAAGGTTCTGACGCAATGGTTTTGGATAAAAGGATTGGGTTGGGATGACCCCTTACCTCAGTCAGCTCAAAACAATATAGAGTCAGTTCATGGGTGGACTATCTGATCTCGAAAACCTCAAGTGTACCACGCTTCATAGGTGTCAATGTTATCAGTGTGGAACTGCATGGCTTTTCTTATGCATCTGAGAGAGTTTTTGCTGCTGTGGTATATTTTAGGAGCGTGGATCCCGCAGGGAAGGCGTGTGTGCATTTGGTAATGGCTAAGACATGGATAGCCCCTTTGAAAGAACTGTGCAATGGGAGTTCATGACTCGATTTGTTTGTATGGACATACTCCATTGCGAAATTATTTCGCAATGGAGTATGTCCATACAAACAAATCCAGTTATGGATAGCCCCCCTGAAACAAATATATTTCCCTAGGCTCGAGCTGTGTGGAACTCATTTACTGGCAAAACTAATGTTTTACTACCACAGCTTCCTTGGTGAACAATTGCATATCACTGCAATTTATGCTTGGACCGATTCCAGTATTACTTTGACATGGATAAAGACACCACCCTATTGGTAAAAACATTTGTGGCCAATCGCATCTCTCGGCTTCAAGAATGGGTTCCTCCTCAGTTGTGGAATCATATCTCAAGACAATCCGTCTGACTGTACTTCTCGTGAAATTCTCCCTCCTGATCTCCTGTTTCACCCACTATGGTGGCACAGCCTCCGTTGGTTAGTTGACCCCCCTGAACAGTGGCCCAAGTCCACGATATCTGGTAGACTTAACACTATCCCAGAACTAAAATCTTTTCAATTGGCTCTGGTAAACACAAAGTTCCTGATGAACTTCCTCTTTTCAACGAATTGCGTCATGGTCCAAGTTGGTTCGGATCATGGCTTATGTTAAGTGCTTCCTCAATCGTGCTCAAAAACAACCCTTTAAAAATGGCATCCTCAACTTCCGAGAATAGGAGGAAGCTGTTCTACTAATTTGCAAATGTATTCAGCATGTTTGTTTGAAGTCTTGGAAGTGTTTCAAAAAAGGAAAACCGTGCTCTGTTGGAATCCAACGACTGGCTCCCTTTCTGGATTCCCATGGCGTGCTCAGGGCGAGTAATCGTTCCAATACCACCCTGGAATTTGTTGTTAAACACCCAATCCTGCTTCAAAAAGATCATGTAACAGTTCACACCTTGATAGATCACTATCACTTTAAATACTTGCATGCAGCACCACAGCTCCTGCAGTCACTGTTGGCCCAGAAATTCTGGATCCTATCAGCCCGATACCGTGTCTCTACGTCTGCTGGAACTTTGGAATAATTTATTTATTGAGCTTCTCAAATATCTTCTTCTTGCCAATTTCTCTGCGAGTCACTCCATCCATTTCTATTTCCTTGCACTAGCTAGTTCTCATCAAGGTGGTCTTTGGGAAGCAGCAGTGAAGTTTGCCAAATACCACCTTCACAGAGTTATTGGTGATCAAACTCTCACATTGGTGGAACTCACAACATTATGTACAAAGGTTGAAGCTGTCCTCAGTTCACGTCCCCTTACACCTTTATCAACTGACCCATCCGACCTGGCTGTGCTTACACCTAGACACTTCCTTGGTCATCCCGATGACAGTCCCAGAATCATATAATGCTGACAGCGATTCTCGTATGTGTCTGTCCAGGAGATGTAAGCTTGTAAGTGCACTCTCAAATCAACTGTGGAGATTCTGGTATCGGGACTATTTGCACCAACTACAGCCTTGTGGAAAGTGGCAAACCGACCAACCAGGTCTTTCGGTCGGGGAATTAGTTCTCATTGGGGAGGAGTGTGTACCACCGTTGAGCTGGTGTCAAGCAAGAATTGTTCAAGTCTATCCGAGAGTTTTCCTCCACACACACTACAATTCTCTACAAAGCTGCAAAAATATAAGTTCTTATATAACTTTTCAACTACGTGTATGGAAGGTACATAGTTGAAACTCTGAAATCTGCAACAAATTGTAATCGTTTTAAAAAATTAGCCCAGCATTGATATCAAGTTTTCAATTTTACCTTGCAGCAGTACCGTAAAATGGGGTGAATAGGAACGAAATTTCAAACCCACTTTTCACCAACAAATCGTCAGAAACACATGTTTTTTTAGTGACACTATAAGAAGTTCTGACATGCAAATATAACAACAGTTTCTCTAAAAGGAGGTTTTCTATGAAAAATTTGGTTGTAAACTTTCATTCCAATTCACCCCACTGTTCCTATTCACCCTATTTTACGGTATTGCACTTGCCTGTTATTTTGTGACAGTCACAGAAGGAAAAAATTACCATACCTACACTCACCAGATAGACAGCTGTACTCGCAAGGTGTGTGCAGTAAAACTAGGTACTGTATGTGTTCCAGTGAGCGTAAACTAGAAAACAACATTTATATGAGAAGAACGTTACAGCGGACACTGAATGCATCAATGAAATTAATGATTTCAACAGAATTATATTATTTTTAATTTGTAGGCATTAACTTACGTGTTAGGATTATTGAACTGAATGGTTTGAAAATAAGTTAGTTATTTTAATCAACATGCACACATAGCCCATGAATAGTTAATTAAAACTAAAGGATAACAGAACCTATTTCGTAACACAGTAGCACAAGCATCACATGTGAGCAAGAATACGTATGCCTCAAAAATCTTGTTCTGACTGTTGACTGCAGCACTACACACTTCGCAATTATGCTTGTTACATAGCTGATTGTGCATATTTAAATTATTTTGTATACCACTTTCATTGAAACACTGCAATTATTTACTTTAGCACACCTATACAAAGTGTGTGCCAGTTACACATTTCCTAAGAATACAGTAAGTATTTTGCATTCTTCACTATTCACGTATTGTAACTGTGACATGGCAATTTTCACTAACGATCACATAAGAAACTTACCTTAAACCCAGTTTTTTTTTTTTTTACTAAAACTTTTGATAACATAAATTGGCATTGTAATGGGATGAACAGTGTTATAACTCAAAGATCTTATAGTGTCAGAGTAATTCACATTTCTGACCTTTTGGATTGGTGGAAACTAGATGAGAAAGTTTGTCTTAGAAAAACAGCACACAATACCTATACAGTTTTAGGTTATCTATTTACTGTATATTAATTGAAGAGACACACACGTCTACAACAGTAATGTACAGATATTTTTCCTTAACACAAAACGAAAAACTATGTCGGAGCTACAGCTCTTGCCTTGAAAACAGTGGTTCAGTGTCTCTTGGCTCCGGATGAACAATAATTTCACATTGTTTTTTGTCTCAAAAAAATAACACAATTTTACAATTGAGGGAGATAAATTTTAAAGCATTTATTGAAAAACAATTGTAAAAGTACAGTTCAGGCATATTAAAATCAGTAGCCCATATCATAATATACAAAAAAACATGCTGAAATGTTTATGACAATGTAGATGAGCAGTTCTTAATGATTTAATGTTTTATTTTACCACATGGTAGCTTATATGTTTAAATATAGCTATAACACCAGCAACACAATGTATTTTTAGATGTGTCAAATTTATTAAATCAGTAATGAAAGTTGCCAGGTAATGAAGACAAAATCTAGTATCTTTAAACATTTTTTCCAAGAATTAACTTACGAGTTTTGTATTCCTGTAACAAGTTGGGAATATCCACCCTTCCAAATGCTGACTCATTCAAGTAACACAAAACTTAACTTGTATCTTGAGGCAAAATAAAAAAGGAAAAAAATACATTGGAACTAAGCTAAACTAAGCACTGAGGTCTACTTATGTGCTGAACTTCGATGATAGCTTAAAATGCAGTGTTAGGAAATACAGCCATCTTCACAGTATTCCATTCACTTATCTAATATTGTACAACTTCACAGAATCAGTCTGAGCACTTTGCACACAACCTTGTCTACCACATACTCCAACAATTCCGTGACAACTGCCAAGAAGAAATAAAAAAATAAAAAAAGACACGTTATCTTCAGAAAGCTGCAGTTCAGGACTAGTTGTTGACAGCGGTAACACAACTGATGAGTCTCTCATGGTTACCATCCTCTTATACCTCTATGAAGAAATAATACTTGTTGTTGTCTTTGTAAACCAAATGGTATGCCATAAGAGTATGGGAAATACTCTGACAGTGGTTTTCCTGAAACAGTTAAAAATTATATTAGTAAAACAATACACATTGTTTTGGCTGTGTTACAAAAATAATAAGTTTTTTTAAGCTGACAAAAGCTGTGAACATATCACACCACCTACCAATCACCTCCTTTACCTTCTAACCACCCTCACTTGCTCCTCCTAAAGCAAATTCCACTCCCTCACCAACCTAAGCATAGACTGCCTACCCACTATGTTCTGCTCTGAATCTTTTCACTATTATTCCCTATTCTCCCATACTCTACCTTAGTTAATGGGCAGCCTTAGATACCCCAACCTCCCTCTCAGTTCACCACTCTGTACATCCTGACCAGTTTTACCACCCTTCTCCTTTCATTCAATGTGTTCCACTCCAGTTCCTTCAACATCACTGATTGCCAAATGTTTCCTTCATCCTCACCAGCCTGCACTTGCCTTCTCAATTTATCCTTCACCCACCCTGCTACGCATTGTTGTACCTATCCTTCAACTTACCAGGCCCGTCAAGAGGGGGGAGCAAGGGGGTGCAATGCTCAGGGGCCCGGGGTCTCACGGTGCCCGGGGCGGACCATACACTCGTACCATGGGCAGGTCCACCAAATGGTTTCGGAGGTGGACATGGCCAATCGGCTGGCATTATGCGAGCGGGGATTGTACCAGCTAGTAAATAAACATATTGTTTACAGATGAGTCAATTTTTCAAACCACAGGTGTTTCAAACCGTAAAAAAAAATTGGGGGGGCCCAAACTCACATTTGCCCAGGGGCCCAAAATTTCTCTGGGTGGGCCTGCAACTTACTATAGTTCTCTTTGATACACTAACATAACTGAACTCATAAACCTGTAACTTTTTTACAACATCAACACCTGCCTCCTTCAGTTGTATTCAGTTTCCCTTCATTGACAAATTTTAAGAAATATTTTTTAAATACGGTATGCCGACTCAGGGAAGCAGCCATGCTAGAGGCCTTGGGGAGCGCATGAGGAAAAAACTGGGTGAGGACTATGATGTTGTAGCATTTTGTAAACCAAATGCTGGTCTAGGCAGTGTCACAGAAGATGTGAGTAAATTAACAGAGGGATTCTTAAAGTCAGATCATGTTGTAGTTATTGGGGGCATGGGTAACAGCCTTGACAGAGATGTA